>WNNJ02003278.1:0-111659 GCA_012934845.2 Pomphorhynchus laevis | reverse complement strand
CATTTACAATAAAATAACATACACGGACGAAACAACCGAATTCTAAGACCGGATTATTAAAGTACTTACAATTAAAGCAGCGCTGTCCTAACTGACTACGAAATTCGCCAAGAACAATATTCGAATATTTCCTTTACTCTACATAAGTGATCGATACAACAATCGAAAACTAACTGCCACTTTGCAAATCAAGTTGGTCGTACGAAGTGGACAACTGAAAGTAATAATCTTGGTGGACAACTGAAATCTGGAATTGAAATCAACGATCGAATTTCAACTTTAACGATCGAACATCAACTTTTACTTTATCAAAAAGTTTTACAACGCAATCAACGATTGAACATCAATTTCGATTTGGATTTGCAGATTTCGATTTGGACGTGCAGACTTCAATTTGGACCTGCAGATTTCGATTATATAAAACTTCATTGAATTGATGTCTCTACGTTGTTGCAGTTGCAACGGAGGATCGGCAGTGTGCAGAAGTTGTGTTTGCTCGAAGACGGGTAGGCTCTGTACTAATTGTTCAGCCAAAAGATGTACAAATCGAGCCCCGGTTACAACAAACATGGACGGATTCGATTCTAACTCTAGCACTCACTCTCAGATACCAATTAGTAGTAAATTGCCTAGCTCAACACATTCTGAAGATTCAAGTAGGTTCGTATCATTTGAATTAAAGTGCACGGCTGAAAACTGTGATATCTATACAGTAATAAAAACTCCCTCTCGTCTTACTCGTGACTTCTTTATGCGTGACTTCTATTGTGGATCATGCACCTCTGCACGTTTCAGAACCCACGAAATGGCGATTAATTCTTTAAGAAGTGAGATACTAGAGCTGAAGTCTCAGATTCATCAGTTTAGTTCACAATCTAGCAGTGTCTCTCAAAAACACAAGATCAATGATAATGTAGATTCTCACACTCCCACCTGGGCGAAAGTAGCGAGTAAGAATATTAGTTCAGAAATCACTCGCGCAGTTTTAGCAAGTTCATCCGCAATCAAGAGAGGAGCTTCAAATGTAGAGATATTACGCACGATTGAACGGGAGAATAGACGTTCTTCGACAGTGGTTATAAAAAATCTACCCGTTTCAGATGATGACCGAAAATGTGTTAAGAAAATGATATCCATAATTGGTTGTACAGACAACAACACACCTCTGAAGCTCGTTCGCTTACCAGCCAATCACGATAGATATCCTCCATGGCTGTTGGTAATCTCTAACCCATCGTTCACAAACCTTATTTTATCGAAAGCTCCTTCCCTTCGGCACCATGATGATTATTCTAAAGTTTTTATCAAGCCGGATCTATCCGTAGCAGAACGAGATGCGGAAAAATCTCTTCGCGCCGAGCTTATTAAGCGTAGGATCGATGAGCCACAAAAATCGTTTCGAATTCGACAAAACAGAATTGTTCAAGTTCATATTGTTCCTCATAATCCGATTAGTTCGGAAATCTCCCACGTTGAGCTGCGAGGTGAAGACCCTTCTTCAACCATGGAATCGTCACCTCTCTGTCCATCTACTCCTATATGACTTGAACATGGTGTCGCGGTGAAGACCAACATTGTTGGTCTACACCCGACTAGTTCACGGGCTCTTAACCAGAGTTCTGATTCCGCCTCAATTGTGAAGGTTTTGGTTTTTAATGCAGAAGGTCTTGATAGGCTTTTATCTGAAGGATTTGACTCCTTTTTAAGAGGATATGACATCATAGTATTAACAGAGACATTTTGCTGTAACCCGATATCCATAAAAGGTTTTTACGTATTTGAAAAATTAGCAAAAGCCCCTATTCGAGGTCGTCCCATAGGAGGCATCGTAGTGGGTGTTAAGCCAATCATTTCGACCTGGAATGCAAGCTCCAGTGATTTTAGCGTTATCGTTCATACCCCACATATTTCAATCGTGGGTTGTTATTTCAATCCAACTATTGATGTTTCTGACATTAACATTGATTTAGTAGATATCATAGGCTTTCTACCAGAAAATCACCCTATAATTATAGCAGGTGACTTTAATGCCAATGTAAGTAGTCCATTGTCGGATAAAATAAAGCACATTGTCAATTCGTTAACTCCGTACGGCATTCAGCTTAGCTACCCTAGTGAGGGTTGGTCCTACGAAAGTGATCGGGGAAGAAGTTGTATAGATATTTTGTTTACAAACTGCAAAGTAACATCAGCTCGCCTATGCCTAGAAAGCAAATGGTCTTTACGCAGAAAACATAAGCCAGTCATTTTCAAGCTCATTCTTGATGATGTGATGACGTCATCACTCGTACAGTCGATCTCACAGCGGAGTCGTAGACTAGATCTAAGAAACCCTAGATTATCATCGCTTACAACTAATTTGCTTGGTACTGATGGTTCGAGGTACCTCGAAGTTCGAGATACACTCTTAGAATGTTGCTTTGCATCTACTCAGAAACCGACGTGCTCACCATTCAAAATTCCTCTGTATTTGCGTCAACTTCGTAGTAAACTCATTGCTATGCATAAACTTCCGACATTCAGAGCACGCGAAAGTAAGGAATATAGGGACTTAAAGTTGATCTATCGATCTTCTATTAATTGTTTGAAAGACAAGCATTTTAAGACCGAAGAACAACGTATTTTAAAGGATGCTGAAATATACCCTTGGAAGTTGAAAGTTAGACAACTTGCATTATCATCTAAGATTCCTCTTGATAAGTGGGAAAATCATTTCAGGGCTGTTTTGTACGATCCCTTGAATGAATATGTTTCTTCTTCGTATCCTTTATTACTTTCACAATTCTCCTTTACGGAAATAAATCATGACATTGATCAGATCTTAAATTCTCCATTTACTCTTCAGGAGTTAAGAGCTTGTGTATTTTCTATATCGATAAGAAAGGCGGCTGGCCCTGATGGGTTATGCATAGAGCATATCAAACAGTCTCTACATATATTAGAGCCATTCTGGTTGGGGCTTTACAATTCTATTCTGTTTGGATGTCCTATTCCTAAGTCCTGGAAAGAAGCGACCATAAAAGTTATGTATAAAGGCAAAACAGATCCTTTATCTACGAACTCTTATCGAGGAATAGCCTTAACAAATCATGCCTATAAACTATTGACTTCGCTAGTTCACCGTCGTATTATGCGATCATGTGGTTCACGTATAGCGAATGAACAATATGGATTTCGACCATGTAGATCTACAGTTGGGGCGATTTCTACTTTAAGAGAAAGGGTAAAACAGCGTTTCGCAGCAAATTCATGCATGTATGCGTTATTTATTGATTTTACAAAGGCGTTTGACTCTGTGAATCGGTCTCTCTTACTAAGCAAGCTTCATTTCGAGTTTCACATACGCGGTCCAATGTTAAAACTACTTGCAGCCATATTGTCGCCTAATGAAATTCGTATTTCGGATGGACTGCAATTGTCACAACACTTGATCCAAAATCGAGGGGTGTTACAAGGGGATCCTTTAAGCCCGCTGCTTTTCACGCTATTCGTTAGTGACCTTCCCTTCTTTGTTTGTCAAAGCGGTAGATCCAGCTGCATAATGTATGCAGATGATTTAGTCATACTTTCTCATGATATTGATTCAGCAACAATGTCATTGAATCGTCTAGATACCTACTGCACACAAAATTTTATAGTGGTAAATCTAGATAAGTCCCGAGCTATAAAATTCAGGAAGGGTGGCCGTCTACGCGGTGATGACTCATTGCAATATCGAAATAGCAATTTTGAATTTTGTTGTGAGTATTCCTACCTTGGTATTGTTTTAAATTCGAAATGGACATTCTCGAAACATATTTCCAACAAGTGTGTCAAGGCAACTGAAAGAATGTATTCCTTCAGAAACATAGGTAATTTGTCCTTCGACGGTGCCCTAAAATTCTTTAAGGTGATGATCCTTCCTATATTGACATATGGTATTCAGGCGATCTGGCTTGATCTTACTACTGCTAATTTCCGCAAATTTGATTCGCTTCAATGGAGGTATATTAAACGTATCACAGGGCTCTCACCCATGACCTCTTCGACATTAGTGTCAGCGTTATCTCAACTCTCATCGTGTGCGTATACCTTTGCAAATTCGTTTAATCTGCCTATAACACCGGCACTCTCGATCCATCTCAGCAATACGCAGATTTCTGTTGCAAAACTTGATCCTGCTATTTATTGCACTCCGGTATTTCTTCAGAATAATTGGAAAATGCCATTTAATGCAAACCGACCGCTTGTTTGGAGAATATCTACTCATGGTTACCATGACAAATTTTGTATGATCAGGTTGCCTTGTCATTCAAGAAATTCTGACTGTTACTGTCGTTTCTGTGGACTTTCATGTTGTGACCTTCTCCATCTGTTTTCATGTTCAGTTCTTTCTACATGGAGTTTGCGCAAAGTAGATTCGATATCGTCATTTCGTAACGTTCCCACAACTTCTGCACACTTTTCGTCCTCGTGATGGATGACGACTAGCTCGATAAGTACAATAATAAGCTGACATTTTTGTATATAAATTGACTGTATTTTCTACCTCCATCGCTTACAAGCGGAAGTGAGGAAAATAAAATTTCTCAGATAAATTATTTTGTCAATTTTTGTTAATAATTTGTAAAAATAATTTATTAATCATTTATTAAAAAGATTTCTAATTGATTAATCATTTCTATGATTTATTAATAATTTCTAAAGCGATTATACGATTATCAATCTAAAGAGTTTATACAATTATAAATTTTTTTCTGATAACAATTATTTTTTCAATTTTTGTTAATAATTTGTAAAAATAATGTATTAATCATTTATTAAAAGATTTCCAATTGATTAATCATTTCTATGATTTATTAATCATTTCTAAAGCGATTATACAATTATCAATCTAAATGGTTTATACAATTATAAATCTATTTCTGATAAAAAATTTATCACTTTTTTGTTAATAATTTGAACAATAATGTATTAATCATTTATAAAAAAAGATTTCTAATTGATTAATCATTTGTATGATTTATTAATCATTTCTAAAGCAAATATACAATTATCAATCTAAAGAGTTTATACAATTATAAATCTATTTCTGATAACAATTATTGTGTCAATTTTTGTTAATAATTTGTAAAAATAATGTATTAATCATTTATTAAAAAGATTTCTAATTGATTATCATTTCTATGATTTATTAATCATTTCTAAAGCGATTATACAATTATCAATCTGTGATAATCTAACATGTAATCATATTGTATAACTATATTCTAGATTGTTGAATAAAGCCTTATTTGGTTTATCATTACAATTTATTCAGCAATTGTGTATATTATGTTAGATCAATGAACTCGGATTTTCAACAATTGACGTCCAACGTTTCCATGGATAAACTTCTTATACCTCAACCTTTCAATCTGGATCCAGACACATCAGATTGTCAAGACGAATGGATTCACTGGCGCCAAAAGCTACATAAATTTTTCTTGTTGCAAGTCACTGTAACAGATGACCAGAAACGATTTGTACTCATTAACTTACTGTCATCAAGACTTTACTTACTGATCAAAGATTCTAGAACATTCGACTCAGCCTTAAATATACTCGATAAGCAATTTCAGAAGCCAGTTAACGCGGTTTTTAATAGATTTCAACTGCATACTTGTCGTCAAGATAAAACGATGAATATCCAGCAATATGTGAGAAAACTTGAAGAGTTGGCAACAAAGTGTAATTTTGAAGATGTCGATGCCGCAACTAACCGTCGAAGCCATATCATTGACGCCCTCGACCATGGTCTACTAAATTCTTATATACGTGAGAGGATACTCGAATCGAATAAAACTGACTTCGATGAAATTGTTTTAATGGCATCATCTCTAGAGGCCGCACAACAACAAGCAGCCGTTTTTACTTCAAATGACGAGACAAGATCAATGCTAGCATCGGTTTCAGCGGACAACAATAACGAACCCTCCCATTCCGAATTCGATGATGACAAATCGATTAACGCAGCCTTGCGAAACAAAATTACCAAACGCTGTTACTTTTGCGGTAATCATTATCACCCCCGCAGTAAGTGTCCTGCAAGAGACGTTACTTGCAACATTTGTTCTAAACATGGTCATTTTGCCAAAGTCTGTCAATCAAAATTAAAATTTTCCACCTCGACTTCATCGGCGTTATGTTCCATGTCCAACTTAGAGGATCCAAGTTCATTGACTTCCATTACAATCAATGGTCAACAAATCGAATGTCTTCTAGATACGGGCAGTTCAGAAAATTTCATTGACACGAATATCGCACATAAATTACAACTGACAACCACATCTTGCTGTAAAACAGTTTATATGGCGTCCTCCTCCTCTTGGGCCACAATTACAAAACAGTGCACAACAAACATTGAGTTGAATAAAAATACTTATCCACGCTGCCGCTTTTCATTGTTGTCGTCATTATGCGCTGATGCCATATTAGGCAGAGAATTCATGAAGGAACATGAATTCATAACGTTCCCATTCGGTGGAAATTTGCCTGGACTAACTCTCGCTAACATATCTCCAGCATCTGCCATAAAAATCCAGCCATTAACACTTTTTCCGAATTTGCCGAAACATCTCATTCCAGTTGCCACGAAATCAAGAAGACAGACACTATCAAACGCCGAGTTTATTCGAAGCCAAGTAGCTAACTTACTCAAATCCGGCATTATTCGAGAAAGCAGATCGCCTTGGCGCTCACAGGTTCTTGTTGTTACAAATAGGAATGGTAGACAGAGAATGGTTGTCGACTACTCGCAAACTATTAACCGATTCACATCTTTGGATGCCTACCCTCTTCCTAATATCGATGACCTCATTTCGAAGATTGCAACACATTCCGTGTTTTCGACGCTCGATCTTTCCAGTGCTTACTATCAGATTCCATTGCTGGAGGAAGATAAAAAATACACGGCTTTCGAAGCATCAGGACGTTTGTACGAATTCCAGCGAATTCCTTTTGGGCTTACAAATGCTGTTTCTGCTTTCCAACGAATCATGAATAACCTCATCGAACACTATCAACTTGAAGGAGTATTTGCTTACTTAGATGACATCATCGTGTGTGGAAATAGCACTGATGAACACGACAAAAGACTAGATCGTCTAACGACCATCGCTAATCAGCTCAACATCAAATTCTCTCCGGAAAAGTCGCGTTTGGGCAAGACACAACTCAATTTTTTGGGCTACCATATTCGACATGGTTGCATCAAACCTGACACTGAAAGAATTAAGCCATTTCTTACTTACCCGATTCCGGAAAATCACACTTCACTACAGAGACTCCTCGGTATGCTCGCTTACTATTCGAGGTGGATCCCTTCTTTCTCGGCAAAGATACGCCCACTGGTAGAATCGAAAGATTTTCCCCTCGATCGTGCTGTCATCCGACAGATAGAAGAAATAAAGTCGGAAATCTCGAATTCATTTTTATGTGCTTACAATCCGGATCTTTCCTTGACTGTTGAAACTGACGCCTCATATTCATCTATCGGCGCGGTGCTCAGTCAAAACAACTGCCCCGTCGCCTTCTATTCACGATCCTTGCCTAAAACAGCGTTGCGACAGTCGAGTGTGGAAAAGGAGGCTTACGCGATTGTGGAAGCTCTTAAATATTGGAAGCATTTCCTGCTAGGACGCTATTTCATTGTCAAAACCGATCAGAGGTCAGTGTCATTTATGTTTGATCAAAAACTGTCGAATCGCATAAAAAGTGACAAAATCGCTCGATGGAGAATTGAACTTGCACCTTACAATTTTGGCATTGAATACCGGCCCGGACAATCAAATAAAGCTGCTGACGCAATGTCTAGGATAACATGTTCGTCTTGCAAAACAGTTAATGATCTTAAGATCTTGCATAATTCATTGTGTCATCCGGGTGTCAGTCGATTACTTCACTACGTTCGTTCGCATGAGTTACCTTTTGACAAAAGTGACGTTGCGGACGTTGTCTCTTCGTGTCAAATTTGCGCCGAATTGAAGCCTCGATACGCTAGACCAGAAACAGCACATGTCATCAAGGCTACGCATCCATTTGAACGGCTAAGCATTGACTTTAAAGGCCCATTGACATCAACTACAGAAAACAAATATCTCCTTTGTGTCGTTGACGAATATTCTCGCTTTCCGTTCGCCATACCGTGTAAGGATACATCTTCTATATCAGTCATCAATTGCCTGAATCAAATCTTCAGTGTTTTTGGTTACCCAGCCAACGTTCACAGTGACCAAGCAACATGTTTTCAATCCAACGAATTCCGAACGTATCTAAATTCTCGCGGTATTAGCTGCACCCGCAGTTCGTGCTACAACCCACGTGGTAACGGACAGGCCGAACGATTCGTTGGAATAATCTGGAAGACAACCCAACTCGCCCTCAAAACTCACAGGAAAACACTGGCGGAATGGGAATTTGTTCTGCCATTGGTTTTGTCATCTTTGCGCAGCTTACTGTGTACCGCGATAGGGGAGACTCCACATCAACGACTATTTTCTTTCCCAAGGAATTCTTGTAACAAATGTATCGTTCCGATATGGTTGGGAACAGGTGAAAACGTGCTTTTAAATCAGAATCCAATGTCTAAATCAAATCCGTTGTTTTCGCAGGCTGAAATCTTACAATCAAATGGTAACTACGCTACTATTCGGAAACCTTGCGGGAAAGAGATGAATGTGTCCGTAAGAAGACTGACCAGGTACCCTATTACAAATTCTAACATAGATAACGATATGCTACTGATTGATCGGACATCAGAAGGAGACGGCATGCATTCAAAAACCGACTCGACAATCGTATCACGACAATCATTGAATGGAGCTGATAATATTACACAAGTTGGAATCGGTAACTATCGGAGTGAAGAGAATCAACAAGTCGAACATAATAGACTTCAAGAATTACGGCGTAGTCCTAGGGATAGAAGAACTCCGAAGTACCTAGACGATTATATAATCGGGGAAGACTGTGATAATCTAACATGTAATCATATTGTATAACTATATTCTAGATTGTTGAATAAAGCCTTATTTGGTTTATCATTACACAATCTAAAGAGTGTTTACAATTATAAATCTATTTCTGATGACAATTTTTTTGTCAATTTTTGTTAATAATTTGTAAAAATAATTTATTAATCATTTATTAAAAAGATTTCTAATTGATTAATCATTTCTATGATTTATTAATCATTTCTAAAGCGATTATACAATTATCAATCTAAATGATTTATACAATTATAAATCTATTTTTGATAACAATTATTTTGTCAATTTTTGTTAATAATTTGTAAAAATAATGTATTAATCATTTATAAAAAAGATTTCTAATTGATTAATCATTTCAATGATTTATTAATCATTTCTTAAGCGATTATACAATTATAAATCTATTTCTGATAAATAAAATTTATCAATTTTTTGTTAATAATTTAAACAATGATGTATTAATCATTTATTTAAAAGATTTCTAATTGATTAATAATTTTTATGATTTATTAATCATTTCTAAAGCGATTATACAATTATAAATCTATTTCTGATAAAAAAAATTATCAACTTTTTGTTATTTTTTTGAACAATAATGTATTAATTATTTATTAAAAGAATTTCTTATTGATTAATCATTTTTATGATTTTTAATCATTTCTAAAGCTATTATACCATTATAAATCTATTTTTGATAAAAAAAATTATCAATTTTTTGTAAATAATTTGAACAATGATGTATTAATCATTTATTAAAAAGATTTCTAATTGATTAATCATTTTTATGATTTATTAATCATTTCTAAAGCGATTATACAATTATCAATCTAAAGAGATTATGCAATTATAAATCTATTTCTGATAACAATTATTTTGTCAATTTTTGTTAATAATTTGTAAAAATAATGTATTATTTATTTATAAAAAAGATTTTTAATTGATTAATCATTTCTATGATTTATTAATCATTTCTAAAGCGATTATACCATTATAAATCTATTTTTGATAAAAAAAATCAATTTTTGTTAATAATTTGTAAAAATAATGTATTCGTCGTTTATAAAAAAGATTTCTAATTGATTAATCATTTCTATGATTTATTAATCATTTCTAAAGCGATTATACTATCATAAATCTATTTTTGATAAAAAAAATTTCAATTTTTGTTAATAATTTGTAAAAATAATGTATTAATCGTTTATAAAAGAAATTTCTAATTGATTAATCATTTTTATGATTTATTAAACATTTCTAAAGCGATTATACCATTACCAACCTAAAGAGATTATACAATTAAAAATCTTTTTTGATAACAATTTTTTCGTCAATTTTTGTTAATAAATTGAACAATAATTTATTAATCGTTTATTAAAAAGATTTCTAATTGATTAATCATTTCTATGATTTATTAATAATTTCTAAAGCGATTATACAATTATAAATCTATTTTTGATAAAAAAAATTCAATTTTTGTTAATAATTTGTAAAAATAATGTATTAATCATTTATTAAAAAGATTTCTAATTGATTAATCATTTCTATGATTTATTAATCAATTTCTAAAGCGATTATACAATTATAAATCTATTTTTGATAAAAAAAATCAATTTTTGTTAATAATTTGTAAAAATAATGTATTAATCATTTATTAAAAAGATTTCTAATTGATTAATCATTTTAATGATTTATTAAACATTTCTAAAGCGATTATACAATTATCAACCTAAAGAGATTATACAATTATAAATCTATTTCTGATAACAATTATTTTTTCAATTTTTGTTAATAATTTGTAAAAATAATGTATTAATCATTTATTAAAAAGATTTCTAATTGATTAATCATTTCTATGATTTATTAATCATTTCTAAAGCGATTATACAATTATCAATCTAAAGAGTTTATACAATTATAAATCTATTTCTGATAACAATTATTTTGTCAATTTTTGTTAATAATTTGTAAAAATAATGTATTAATCATTTATTAAAAAGATTTCTAATTGATTAATCATTTCAATGATTTATTAATCATATCTAAAGCGATTATACAATTATAAATCTATTTCTGATAACAATTTGTTTGTCAATTTTTGTTAATAATTTGTAAAAATAATGTATTAATCATTTATTAAAAAGATTTCGAATTGATTAATCATTTCAATGATTTATTAATCATTTCTAAAGCGATTATACAATTATCAATCTAAAGAGTTTATACAATTATAAATCTATTTCTGAAAACAATTATTTTGTCAATTTTTGTTAATAATTTGTAAAAATAATGTATTAATCATTTATTAAAAAGATTTCTAATTGATTAATCATTTCTATGATTTATTAATCATTTCTTAAGCGATTATACAATTATAAATCTATTCTGATAAAAAAATTATCAATTTTTTGTTAATAATTTGTAAAAATAATGTATTAATCATTTATTAAAAAGATTTCTAATTGATTAATCATTTCTATGATTTATTAATCATTTCTAAAGCGATTATACAATTATAAATCTATTTTTGTAACAATTTTTGTTAATAATTTGTAAAAATAATGTATTAATCATTTATAAAAAAGATTTCCAATTGATTAATCATTTCTATGATTTATTAGTCATTTCTAAAGCGATTATACAATTATCAATCTAAAGAGTTTATCACATTCAAACACCTCCTCCGTTCACACCTTCTCGACACCTGATTCACAGTTCTTTTTTGTTGTGGTCATGTAAGTGTGCGCTGGCACGCATTTGTCACGTTAAAATAAATCTTTTTTGGTGTCGGAAATGCCTCTATTCACAATGTCACACAGGCAACCGAAACGACCAGTGAGTACTTAATTCTACTGGTGAGTGTTGCCGGGTACTCAATTATTTCGGTGATAATGTAATCGTCTAGAAGTGACATTATATATACAATAGGGTATCATAATGACTTTCGGAAAGAAATATAATGTCCGTCAATCCTTCTGTTTACTTAATTCAAGTCGTGATTCAAAGTTAAGGACTTAATAGCGTTATACTATTGTATATCGCTATATAGTTCAATTTATTTTGTCTACAATTTCGTATTTTTTAATTTAAGAGACAACGTACTTGAATTGGTTATTCTTTTAAAGCAATTTTGCAGTATTATATTTTTATTAATTCAATGATTATGCCTTTTCGTAATAGAGCATTTAAGCATGGGGAACAAAAATGTAGAAAGTTAAGTAACAAATTCTACTAATTAATTTTTGATATTTTAAAACATTTTTATTTTTAGTATAAAACTGAAAAATAAAACTAGATAAATTATTAACTTAATACATCATTAAGGTATAATAAATCCGAAAATTTTTATTTACGATTTTAATTTTGGAAATAACTGCGATTTTAATGCTAATTTTTATAAAATATCATTCACGATAAGATGTATCGCAATTATATTGAAATCTACGTTATATCACAATCTATATTGAAATCTACACAAGAGGCTTTACTCTGATAAAGTCTGAATATACAATCTGAATATACATTTATATAATGGTCAAACCGAGGAAGACTACAAAGCGAGGTTATGCTGCAAAGTTTGTGGATTATCAGGTTCAGTGTTCAAGTGAAGATTGTCATTTGTGGACAAGTGTTTCAGTTCCTGGGGAAAAGAAAACAGCTCTGTATAATGCATCTTTCTACTGCGGGTACTGCTGCGCATCTTTGATAAATGATTTGAAGACGGAATCTACCCCCTTGGTTGTCGGTCTGTCGAGTTGTAATTCTCTTGGACCCATATCAGCTCCACCAATTCCAAAAAGCATAAGTGCCGGTCAAAGTAAGGAAGTTCTTATTTCCAAATCTACTAAGAATGTTGAAAATTCCAGTCATAGTGATGGAAGCTATTCTAACTCTATATATCCCTCCTCAAGTCTTAACTCTATATATCCCTCCTCAAGTCTTGCAAATAATCCAATGAATATAGATTTAACTGTAGAGGGTGAGACTGTAGCCATGGATGTTCCAGTGCATTTCCCTGATGTTACTAATGATGAAAATACATATTGTCAGGTTTTGAATCATGGTCATATGTCTGGTAATGGGATTGTCAAAAAGAAGGAACAAGCGTCAACGATAAGTCAACATACACTATCCGCAGTGTCACGTGACAGTCTCGAATTGCAAATTGGTAATAATAGGAAACACACCGCTGATCGATGTAGATCTGTTATTCTGGCCAATGTAAGAGAATCTTTATTTGAGAACGCGCAAGTACGTGTTAACGAGGACGTCCAGAGTGTGAGATTTATATTGACGCAGGTACTTGGTTCTTGCAATGTGGATATTGTCAAACGTATAAACTCGTTGCATTATTTCGACTGGGTAAGCGTGATGCACTTAGTAATAGGCCGCGTTTACTCAAGAATGTATTTAGGGAGCAGTCACATGATGAGTTAATTCTTCAGAATTCATATCGTTTAAAAGGATCCCATGTTAGTCTCTTAAAAGATCTTGACGCTCTTCAAAGGGAGAAATTGTCTCAAGCTAAGAAAGAACTTGCATCTCGTGTTGCACTTGGTGAGAGCAATCTATGTGTGCAAAATTTTGAAGTAGTGAGGCGACGCATTCGAATCAGTTGGTCCCCACTAGATGTATCGCATCTCGTGAATGTGGAGGGTTTTGGCAAGGTCTTACAGCATATAAGTGCCTAGCTGATTTGGGATCTGAAGTGTGTCAGATTGCTAGAGATGATATTACTACTCGCACTGGTGTGGATAAAAGTCATAGTATATTTTATTGTAATGTTCGGAGCTTGTTACAGAAAGTCGATGAGCTAAAGTTTAGGATCGAGTCTGTTAATCCAATTATAGTTGGTATTACAGAATCTTGGCTTAATTGTGATGTATCCGATGCTGAGGTATCCATCCCAGGCTATTCTTTGTTCCGTAGTGATCGGATAGGGGGTAGGGGTGGTGGCGTAGCTCTCTTTATGAGAGACAAAGTTAAGGTGCGCGTTTTGAGTAAGTCGTCTATTGATAGAGTTGAGAGTTTGTGGTGTCAGGTGAAGTTTGATAACAGCTCACCCATCATACTGGGTCTTGTGTATCGTGCTCCTAAGGCAATATCTAAGAAACTCATTGAAGAGATAGAGTTGTATACGCGAGGAGATTGTGATACTGTGATAATTGGGGATCTGAATATGCCATATGTTGAATGGACTTCGAATACGGTTCTTCCTACTTGTGATAGTGAATCTTGTGACCTTATGGAGTGTTTTGCTTATTGTGGTCTTGCTCAATTTGTTGATTTACATACTCGCTTTTCAAGTTGTAGTTCTTCCCTTCTTGATATTTGCCTATCGACAAACAGTCAATTAATCAGTAGTATCCAATATGATTCTCCTGTTGGTTTGTCTGATCACTGTGTATTTAAAGTTTTGCTAAATATACAAATTTGTTAATATCCAGAGTATTGAAAAACTTCGACGTCGATAGGTTACGACGATGTTCGGAACCCTTGTTCCGAACAATGCGCTTGTATCGAAAATAAAGATCAGATCAGGTAACTGAGTCTACGTATGTTAAATTATTTATAAATTAAACATGATTATAAATAAAATAATAAAATAATAAACAATTAAATGATAATAATTGTAAATAGTTTAATAATTTTATATTCATTAAATTTTCCCTCTAAATAGAGGGAAATTTAATTTAATTAAATAGATTAAATTTATTTTTAATAATAAATTATGTTGATTTATATATTTAACTATTTTGTTTATTTCTAAGAACAATCGTTTAAAACGTATCTATTGAATGATTTTGAAATCCAATATCATTACATATTATATGAATTCTTAAAATTTTATTATTTAATGTATTATATTTTATATTATATATTATATATTATATTTTATATTATATTATATGTATACATGAACATTTATGCAAATGTTTCTTGTAAATTTAAATGCTATCTTTACGATATAAATTAAAAGTAGCTTTTATTGATGTGAATTTAATATTCATATCTAGATATATGCCATCTTATTAGTCTTAGTTATGTACCTTCTTAAGTACTTAGAGTACTTATCGAAGTACATAAGTGCATAGTAACGGTAGGAACTAACAAATCGAGACAGATATTTAGTTAAAGCAAAATGGGTTGTTTAAAATGTCCAGGAAATCAAGAGTGGAGTTTCTAGACAAAACTTTTATTTATTGCTCAATCTTGATTTCCATCTTAACATAAAATCATAAAGTCGGTATTAAAATATCGGGTACCTGCTACCAAGTTAGGAATAAATTTCAAATTTTAATTCTGTCCTTTGTACAGCTAGAGAAAAGCTTGATTAGATTAACTTGATTCGTAACACGCCCACCACATATTCGGAAATGAACTCATTATTAAAGGAACTTTAATTCTATCAAGGCAAACTATAATCTTCTAAAATCATTTTCAACGCAAACTCGCGTAAACTTTTTAAACGTCGTTAACTTTATTATTTGTTAGTTAACTTTCTTACTGAATCTTTCCGTGCTGAAATTGTTTCAAACTTGGAATGATAATCCAAATCATTTCATGACACGTACCAGTTAAATTTGAATCATGTTCAGTGGGATCGGAGACGGTCATTAATTCCCACTCGTATTTATACATCATTACATGATCAAATTTTAATACTGTAGGAAAATCAGTACCTAGACACTAATCTTTCCTATTAATCTTCGCTACTCCTAGTCTGCACACTTCCATGTCCAGTAACTGTGAGAGCGACGAATAATGTACGGTTTTGGTTTACCGATGTAGACCAACGTACAACGGGAGCAATTTTATAACCGCATGAACCGATATAAGCCTATTCAGGAGAACTTACTTAAAGTAAGAATGGACTTAAGGCTAATATTGCTACAACTATTTCGCTTAAACTTATACCACATAAATGTGAGCCAATTTCCAAGCTGTCAGAAAAGTTAATATTTATACCCTTATTAGGCTGAATATGCAGACGAGAAAGAATTCAAACATCATACTATATACACAGAAGAATCTATAATTCAAATTCAGAAACATTAATTTCTCAATTGCATAGCAAATTTGTTAATTTTAAATTCGTTTTAGCTTTTATAAATTTATAGGAACGACGCAAGTTAGTGAAGAGGTTTCATTGCATAAAAGATATGATATTTCAGTAGCTCCTGATATCAGCTTCAAGAAATTACAAAAGTTTTTTTCAAAAAAAATCGATGGAAAACGGTTTGTAATTACAAATAAAAAATATGAAAAACTTTGCATTTTCCGGACGATGATAGCAGAAGCAATCGAACATTGTAACCGAAATAAAACCTTTTCACACAATTTGTTTCTTTAAAATTATAAAAATTTAAAGAAATCGATATGTTTTAATATTTGTTTTACAATTAAAACTGATTAAAGGAAAAATCTCAGATTTTTACTGATCAAATATTATCCACGGTCACACTAAATTTTCGTTATATCAAGCATCTGCAACATTGTCTCAATTTTGAAAATATGAGTAATTTGATTTCTAGTATTTTTTAAAATTAATGGGTAAAGGTATTTTAAATAAATAAAAGATTAAGAGAATTTAGTTTAGTTATTAAAAATGTTAAAATGTAATTTAAAAAGAAATAGAAAATAATGAATTATTTTGCGGATTACAACCTAAGTCATTATTTACTGGGTCACTATCTACGTCATTATTTAGCGGGTCGCAAGCTAAGCCAAGTTTCGCATGCTGTTTAATGAAGTACTTATCTCTATTTGAAGTGAACATTGCCAGTGACGCTTCTTAGCTTCGACAGCTAAAGGCTGATCTGTTTATTTTTCAATCATGCAATATTTTACTGTTTCATGAATTTTTAAGGTTCCGTGGTAATTCTTACTTTTTCAAACGTTGATCGAGACCAATGCGTACATGTTAAACTGTATTTGACAAGCTACACATCATTATAAAAACTTGTCAATCAAATTAATAAAATCGTTGAGAAATCTATTTAAGAAGCCTATTGATCTGTACTTATTATTTTATATTTTTTTACGTTGTGATTCACAGCCATGGAATAATTGTCTTTATTGTGTGTTCTAATAAATTAGATTAAATTAATTAAATCAGCTAATAAGTAATATCAATGACAGCACTTATCACAAATAAGTAATATCAATGACAGCACTGTAATGGCAAACGACGAGGATAAAGTTACACCTGAGAGTATTACTAATAAATAGCCTTCACCTTTATCTGACATATTCGCTGAACACAGTCCTAACAACCACAATATATTGATTTCTACTCCTGTTCGACCAAAGAATGTATCGAAGCAGCCTTTAAGTCGAACGCAGACAAGAGACGATGATAGAGTGTGCAATGATGTGACAGTCGGAAATGAAAATGAACTGAAATCCAAGGATTTGACAGATAAGACATTTGTTGAAATTATCAATATTAGGAATCGTGCTAGAAACAGAAATAATTGCGTATTTTTTGCTAACATCACTGAATCTTCTGCAGATAACGTTCAGACCCGTGTGGATGATGACGTAGTTTCTATTCGTAAGGTCTTTTCGGATAAATTCGTTCAGGGTAAAGAGGATACTGCGCGTAGTCTCAATGTCAAAAGCTTATTTCGTCTCGGTAAAAAAGCACAACATAAACCACGATTACTTAAAGTGGTATTTGATTCTGCAGATAATACAAAAGCAGTTTAATCTAGAGGTTATCGCTTGAAAGGTAAGACTATTGATGAAGAGACTAGTGAGATGTAAGACTATTTAAGAAGACTATTGATCTGTACTTATTATTTTATATTTTTTACGTTGTGATTCACATCCATGGAATAATTGTCTTTATTGTGTGTTCTAATAAATTAGATTAAATAAATTAGATCAGCTAAGTGAGTAAATGTACTTTATATTCATAAATTAAAAATAATGCTTAATAAAATTCAAATAATTAAATAATAAATAATCATTATACGAGATTTTAAATAAGTTATATCATGTTTAATTTAAAATTGAAACTCAAAATAAAAAACATTTCCCAACATATCTGTAAGGCCAAATGCATGTCAATGACGTATTTCCTCTAATAAAACTTTGTTTATCTAGTATCTTATTCTAATACAAAGCATATTATTTATTATCCATAAAAATTTTCCGCTAATGATTTTAAATTTATTTTTAATATCATTGTGTTGATTTATATATTTTACTATTTTCCGCTTGATTGTATTTTTATTATAAAATATGTATCTATTAAATTATTTAAATGATTTTGAAGAAAGCCAATATCATTACATATTGTTGCAATTCTTAAAATTTCATTATTTAATGTATTATATTTAATATTATATGGTATGGTATACATGAATGCTCACGCAAAAATGTTTCTTGTAAATTTAAATATGTCGTCTTTACGATATAAATTAAAAGTAGTTTTAGTTAATGTTAATTTAATGTTCATATCTAGATATACACCTTCTTTATCATTAATGTTGGTTTTGTTAAGAATAAGGCTACCTGGTAAATCTGTTCACTTCTTGAATAAAATTATCAGTGCTATATTCTCATACATCATCAATATATCGAAAAATATTTCATATCTTTATATAGTTTAGATTTATTAATTTAAGATATAGTGAATATCGCATCAAGATATGAATTTCAAATTTTTGTAATACATGGTCCTATTTTGGAGTATTTATCCAAATAGTATTATGGAGTATTATTAATTTATTGATTACAAAATAATATTTGAATTACTTTGTTGTTATTCGTATGAATCAAACGAGATGCTAACCTAAACCGCGGATATCAAACTAATTGTGTGACAGAACATTTTAAAACTTTTGTACAAAAGAACAGTTTAGCTAAATGGTTTATATCGCCAAATTGGATATCGCAAATATTTGCAATTGTATATTATTATTCTGTCCCGATCACTTATGCAAAAACTCGTTAGCAGATGGGATCACAAACAATTAAATTAATTACAGACATTTCCCAACGAAGTATTAATTCAATTTAGATTGGCTGATAGAAAGCAGAGAGTGCATCATGAACATGTATGGACTAGTGTCGAGCGGATATGAATGCGCTAATCTAAAGATCAAGAGCTTTTAATTTTCCAACGAATAATCATGTAAAACAGTATCGAATGCCATTGAAAAATCACAAAAGTATACATCTACAGAGGCACATTCATCAAGACTTCTAAACAAGTCATCATGAGCGTATAATAGATTGGACATCGTGGGTGACCTTTGCGAGAACCATGCTGAGCAGGAACAATAATATTACACTTATCAAAATATCTTTGCATCTTGCGAAGAATTATAAGTTCAGTAAGATTACTACATATAGATGTTTAACTTATTAGTCGATAATTATCTATAAGAAACATTTCTCTTTTTTGTGAATAGGACAGATTATTATGCCTTTCCAGTCATACGGGATAATTTCATTCGCTAATGAGGCTGACAATCTGCTGTATAATGTAATGTAAATGATATGAAAAAGATTTGTAAGAATAATCGATGGAGGGCCATCATGACTGGGTGAATTTTGACAATTAAGATGTAAGAGTCCAGAAACAACTTCGCTGTGAGGGCAGAAATCTAGAGGATAAACTTAATGGCAAATGCTTCCTGAATCTTATGTAAATGTAGGCTAAGAAAAATATATGTTTATAATGTAGTCCGAAAATCTCATCAATTTCTCTCACATCAGAAGTAGCTAGTCCAGTCTATCTCGTCAAGGATACGGATGGAGCTCACCTTAAGTGAATAACACTTAATCCGTATTAACTCAACTATGTCAGCTGTATTAAATACAACCTCTAACAACCTGTTTATTACCATTGTCCTTATTAACAAGACCAACACGAAAGGCGGCGATTATACGCATACTATTCACAGTGTCATTAGAGGAATCGATAAAAACTTTTGAAAAAATAGGTCTTAATTGTATGAGATCATCTTCCAGTCGACATTGGCTGTATAATACAGAGGATTCAATCAAATTCCAATGATTAGTTTTCGACTCCTATCAATCTGTACAATCGGGCAATTTAAAGCTCTGATGATGCTCCGAAACATATCGTTCCAGATATTCTTAGAAATTTGACGGTATGTGAATACCTTAGTATGCGAATTGTTGGCTACAACGTTGTTTGAACTATGATAAATGGTGAAGCGATTGCCTCGACAATTTAACCGACAATGTCGATGTTCTCATCCGCGCATGTTCGAGTGAATACTGTATGTGGTATTATTATATTGATTTATATTATAAATTATACCATTTCTATTGTATATCTTCTAACTTATGATTGTGCTTTAGTTAAATAACGCTTCTAGCTCGCTTTATCTTCTAATTCCAATAAATTAGATTTAATTCCATTTGCAGGTTATCGACTGCGACTTTCATTTGTATCAGAATGAAAAGTATCAGATAGTTTTAAGCACGACGTTTTCTTTACTGAATTATATTGGATGTAAATATTATATTATTTTAATTAAAATCTCAAGTTAGCCTTGTAGTAATAGAAAAAATTATTACGTTTGATTATCACACTTTTGGCAGCCCCGTTTGGTTGCATCGTGAAATTATTGATTTCATAATTTTAACTAGCAGCCAAAACTGTTACTTAATTTGATATAATTTGATCGTCACATTGATCTATGAGCAAAATCAAGTTTTTAACTCTAGTCATAACACTGTAGTTATAACTACTGACGTCATTTGAAACAATTTGCAGACATTTTAAAGTTGTTTTTTTTTATTTTGACTGTAAAAAAACTAGTCTATTCTAAATGTTTTTGCTGAGTCACATTTTTTTAAACAATTTCGTATGGCAGTTGATATAATTTTTGCATAAACAATTAAAACTACTTGTTCGTTAACTTTATTTGCCGGTAAGCAAATTGTAACAATTGTTATAATAATACAAATTTATTTAACGTGGCAAATGCGTACAAGTCCACAAATAAAAATGAAAAAGTCAATCAGATAAATTGTTTAGATGGGATCGGATTTGTCGTTTGAAGCACGGCAGGGAAGTTGATTGGCGTATATGAATGGGGAGATGGTTCCACAATAGAGGAGCAGCCACAATGAAGGAGCGGAGTCCTAAGGAGGTAGAGTAGTTTGGGACATGTAAAAGAAGGGAATTACGGGAACGCAGAGCACAATACACAGTACGAGAATTGTCGAGTAAAGGAAGGTTGAGAAATGAAAGGGTATGAAGAGTTACAAGGCGGAAAGCAACGATAAGAAGACGAATTTGAACACGACAATAAATTGTAGGCAAATCGAGAGAAGCAAGATGGTAGGATGTATGATCAAAACGACGAAGACGGAGGAGAATTCGGACGGCTGCGTTGACGATGCGTTGTAGGGGAAGAAGAGTTGATTTAGGTGAGTTGGAAAATAGACTAAGACAATAATCGAGTCTAGAAAAAAGGAGAGAAGATATGAGAGTCATACAAGAAGAGAAATCGATCAATCTACGAACTTGACGGAGGTTGCGGAGAATCAAGGTAGATGGGCGCACTTTATCTCCAACGAAAGTTTAAGTGAAAGTCGGTTGTCGAAATGGAAGCCTAGGAAAACGAGATTATCAACGATAGGAATAATTGTAGAATTTAATGATACGGAGGGAGGTTCTAAGCCGAACCTTCCTCCGGACCTCTCTCCTGTTATAACCTACAGAATCTAATAGACTTCTGGTAAAAGTCGTACTAAAAATTTAAATCCAATCTTCATTTGATTTGAGAATTGTGATATTGGAAAATACACTGTTATTCCTTTTATTGTTCACATTTGGATAACAAAAGGTGAAAGAAACCAATCAAACTCGGGTCCAAGCCTAAACCGGTGTTCAGTTAATCTTGATTAAACTTGAACGTTTGTGATTTAGGATTGACAATTCCTGGTTATATCATACTAGGAGTTGTCCATTCAAAAGTATCAGATAGTTTTAAGCACGACGTTTTCTATACTGAATTATATTGGATGTAAATATTATATTATTTTAATTAAAATCTCAAGTTAGCCTTGTAGTAATAGAAACAATTCATACGTTTAATACGAATTTTTTTAATAAAACGTTTAATACGTTTTATTATTAATATTATTATTAATATTATTAATATTAATGCATGCTTGAAGCATCTCCTTTCATGTCGGCGTGGAGGGTTGCAGATTTTTCGTCGCAATATCGTTCGTGATATCCTTGCCCGAAATCTAACGACTGTTTGTCATGGTGTAGGGATCGAACCTGTACTCGATAGTCCCAGCGTGGATCACGTCTTCACCAATAGTGCAACGACAAGAGATCTTGACGCACGAGTGGATATCGTCTGTACTGGACTGTTTCCCGGTAGATTCGAGCGGACGTATATAGACGTCAGCATTTTCAACAACCTTGCCGAATCTTACCGTACAAGCACGTCCAGTGCGTTCAACTTCCACGAAGCAAGAAAGAAGTCTAAATATGAGGAACGGGTTCAACAGATTGCAAGAGGCACATTTGTACCCTTCATCGCTTCGACAAACGGCGGATTGAGTGAAAGCTCTCGTGCTGTGTTGCGCCGAATCGCCTTTCTGCAGGCGCAGAGGTCTGACCAAACGACATACGCACAGTGCTTGACTCGCATTACACGTGAAATCGGTGTTGCCCTATGCCGCGCGGCGTCGATATGCATCCGGGGTTACCGTTCTTCAAGTGGAAAGGCCGTCCGCCTCGAGCAACAGGAGCCTTAGCTAAAGCACACGCCCCGTAACATGAAATTCAAACATAATGATATTTGGGTTAAATTCCCTTTGTAAACTCTGTGAATAAAGCTTTTCTTCTTTAAAAAAATTAATATTATTAATATTATTAATATTATTAATTTTTATTATTTAATATTGTTTAATAATACGTTTAATACGAATTGTTTAATAAAAATTAATACGTCATCAACCTTCCTTTCTTAGACGACACTCGCCCCACCTCGCTATCGCTGCGTTCCTGTCATACTCTCTTACTCTACGTTCCAAATTACTCCAACAACTATGGTCTTCGATCGTTCCTCGTCGCCGCCTCACTTGCCTGGAATCAACTCCCTCTCGACGTCCGCCGCGCTCTCTCCTTTATCACATTCAAACACCTCCTCCATTCACACCTTCTCGACACATGATTTACATTTTTGTTTTGTCGTGGTCATGTAAGCGTGCGCTGGCACGCATTTGCCACGTTAAAATAAATCTTTTTTTTAAAATTCCGTTAAATTGCCAATTCAACGTTATGCTTATTCATTATGCTGCGATCGTAGCAATGTCAGTTGTGATCATGGTTATGTGCCTCAAGGCTCATCAATTGATAATACTATCAATTAGTATTATTGATACTAATTAGTAGTATTATACTCAAAGATTTACATCACGATAATAAAGATCCTATCATGCGACTATCATACTCTTTACCTTCGTAGGTAATATGAGTTCAACCAATTTAATTCTCTCAGCAAGCTACCGGGATTATATCGACAACCGATATTAAAGTCACATTCTCAGTCACACTCCGACAATACTGAAGGTCCTGCCAAATTCTACATCTCTATATTTATACTTAATTTAGACAGGTTCTTTCGAAAGAATATTGAAGATCTCGTTAACGGCTCAAACTGAGTAGGGACAAGGTCTGCATTGCTCGCTTAACCCTTCCCAGTATACTTTTTAGAAGAGATTCAGGAGAGAACTTTGACATTTGGAAACATAATGCATTAGGTTGGATTGGTACCTCGAGCCTTTACAACATTTAGATGAGTAGATATTCCGAAACAATTATGGAGCTACTCCCACGCTGCAACAATCTCTTCTTGATGTAGATTAAGGAGTAGGGACTTATTTATGACAGATATCCTGAATTTTCGGGAGTCCTTCACCAAGGCACCCCAAATCTTATACGTCAATATCCACTCGTGACAGTAAGTTTTTGACGAACATTAAGATAATGGGGATCGCCATCTCAATGCTGTTAGCTTATCATTCTGATATTGGTGGTTACTTCGAAAGACGAATAGCTTTAATAAAAAAGAATCTGGTTACGTGCCTCTACGACCTGCCACCCATTTCGAGTTCAAATTCGCTCATTTACATATAATTTAAATCTATAATATAAATCGGTATAATTTAAATCGATCTATAATTTAAATCGATAGACGCCTAGACAATATAATGTAAACGCAATATAATTTAACTTCTTTGATTCACAAATGGTCAAATAATTGATCAACGCGTACGTGCTCAGTCATTTACTATGCACATCCTTGTGTGTAGATCCACGAACGACATGGGAGTCAATAAGATTAGAGAGCATTTTTCGTCGAGCAACCAAGCTTGCTAGGTCAATACGTTCATTGCCTTACAATAGCCGACTTGAGATTCTGAATATGCAATCTTTGAAGACTAGTAGGAACTTATGCTATATTTGTTTGATTTGGGAAATTTTGCATGCGCCTTAACATGCTTTGTCAGGCATTATTCATGTTCGCTCAGGCCGGTAGTTACTTCACCATCATTTAGTTTTGGAGCGTCAGCGAATTATTCATACGAGGACTATTAAGATCCAAAGTGAGGCTAAAGTAGCTTTATTGAAAACATCTACAAAACAAATAACATTAAAACACAAGTTAGTTAATTCACGACATTCTCCTCCGCCAAACATAATCTCGTAGATACGCGGGAGTAGCTTTATTTCGCACGGGTCTTTCGTTGCTCTGCAGAATTTCATTTCCTTTCTCGTCGGATATTTTGAAAGTATCGTTTAAAGTATCGTCGTCCGTACTCACAGTTTTATCGTCGCTGTAGCTGGTATCAGGGTTATAGCTGCTTTCAATATCATCTTTAGTAGTAGTTGTAAGTTGTGATGTATCGTTCGTACATTCATGATCTTCTATCATTAGATTTTGGCAGCTATCTCCACCTGACAACCGTTGTCCGATATCAAAACCGGGAGCCACGTCCCTTAAAGAAACCGCACCTTGTCGTTGATTAGGATATTCGATGATAGCGTATTTGTTGTTAGCAGTCACAAGTTTAGCTGGACAACCTATTGGTTCATATTTCGATTCACGTCTATGATTCCAGACAAGTACAGATGCACCATCGGTCATCCATTTTGGAAACGTTTTGCCTTCATTACTCTTTCTGGGGTAAGAAAATATCCGTTCGTGAGGTGTGTAGTTGGTTGAAGTACATAAAAGACTCCTTATGCTATTGAGTGCTCTTGGTAATATTATTTGCCACTGATGAATAGACATTCGTTCACTTCGTAACGTGGTAGTTATAGCTGTCCAAATTGTTGAATTGTATCGTTCGCATTGCCCGTTACCTCTTGGGTTGTACGGTGTTGTGGAACTGCTAGCGATTCCCCCTCACTGAGAAATTGTCTGACATCCGATGACAGAAACGACGTACCTCTATCCGAATGAATATATTCTGGACAACCAAAAATAGCAAATATTTCGTCCAAACAATGACACACAGTTTTAGCAGATATATCTGGGCACGCGTAGGCAAAAGGAAACCGACTATACTCATCAATCACAACAAGGAGGAACCGGGTTCTTGAATTACTCGGTAATGGTCCTTTGAAATCTATGCATAATCGCTCAAAAGGGCGGGTAGCTTTAATTACATGAGCCGTACAGGTATTTGAAAATCGAGGCTTAGAAAATTTACAAGCTTCACAACGTTCACAAATATTTTTCACATCATTTACTGAGAATGGAAGATTCCGTGATCTGACATAATGAGTTAACCGTCGTACACCGGGGTGACATAATGATTCGTGAAGTTCTCGTAATCCTCTATCGAAATTGGAAGTAGCACATATTCTAGATAAGGTATCTGCTGGTCCATTCAAAGATCCTGGGCGGTAGAATATTTCAAAATCGTAATTGGCCAATTCTGCTTTCCAACGTTGTATTTTGTATTCTGTCGTTTTTTATCTTGCTTCCGTTTAGTTGATTGAATATAAAACTAACTGATCTTTGGTCTGTGATGATTTTAAAATGCCTTCCGATAAGAAAATGTCGCCACTTAATAAGGGATTCCACTATGGCTAAAGCCTCTTTCTCGATTGCTGCCCATCTCTGCTCGCTTACAGAAAGTTTTCTTGAAAAAACGCAATCTGACGACCGTCTCCGTTCAGTGTAGCCGCAATGCACGTTTCAGAAGCGTCTGTCTCGACTGTTAGCGCTTGAGCGTTATCGATATGGTATAAAGAAGCACTCGCAATATCTGCTTTAAGCTTTTCAAATGACAGTTTTGATTCAGCATTCATAGGGAATGAAGCGTTTCTCAAGAATTCAATCTTTTGTGAAAATTCTGGTATCCAAGATGAGTAGTAAGCAAAGAGTCCAATACTTCGTTGTAAGGATCTGACATGGTAGGGGGAGTTCATGTAAAGCCTGCAATCTGTCCGGATCTGGTTTCAGTACTCCTTGACAAATTAAGTAGCCGAGAAGCTTTATTTCTTTCTTGTTAAATTCACATTTAGTTGTATTCATTGTGAGCCCGCACTTGGTAGCGACACTGTTGAATTTGCCCAGATTTTCGTCGTGTTCTTGTTGGGTCATTCCGCAAATTGTAATGTTATCTAGATAGGCAAATGTACTTTTTAATTCATTTGTTTCAATCATGTGATCCATACATCGCTGAAAGCATGACACTGCATTCTTCAAACCAAAGGGCAATCTCGCAAAGCAATATAATCTTCCATCTGCTTCAAAGGCAGTATATAGTCTATCGTCTGGATGTAGAGGAACTTGATGATAAGCAGACTGTAAGTCAATTGTAGAAAACCATTTGTATTTACTAATTTCATACACAAGATCTTGTAAGTTTGGCAAAGGATAGGCATCCAGTAATGTATATTTATTTATCGTTTGTGAGTAATCAATAACAAGCCTGCGTTTATGTCTCTCCGAGCGCGTAACTACCACTTGAGCTCGCCATGGTGAAATACAAGGTTCGATAATCCCATCTTTCAATAACTTCTGAACCTCCGATCGAAATATTATACCGGCGAGACCTCGTTGCAATAGGAATGCAATGTTCATTTAGATGTGAAAATGGTCGAACTGGCTTGAAATCTATAGGTCGCAAAGCAGCAATTACCAATTCGTTTCTAGGACCATTCAATTTTAGTTTGAAACTCTTATGCTCATTCATAAAATCCATCCCCAATATTGCTTCGGTACATAAGTCGTCCAGAACATGAAATATAATGTTTTTATAAATTTGGGACTTGTAGATAATGAACGTAGTGACATGGCCTTTAGTTAAAGTCTTGAAGCGATTAGTGGCCATTGTAATAGGCCGTATATCTCTGACGATAGGCAATTTCATCTTACTCACAATATCAGTTCGAATAAAACTATAACAACTCCCTGTGTCAAACAAACACTCTACTCTTTTGTTGCAAATGGATATTTGGTCTACAGCTTTTCGGTCAGACAGTATTGAAGAAATGCACGCAGAGTATTTATTACAACCGAATTGTGAAGATCGACACGCTCTTGCAAAATGTCCTTGCTTTTGACATTTATGGCAAATTGAATTTTTTGCCCGACAAGATTTTCGACTATGCTTTGATTGACTTCCACAAAAAAAAGCACTTCCAATTACTTTTGATTGTTGCAACTACTCTATCATTCATTTGTGCCAGTTGATCTGCCGCCTCTTCCTTTCTGCTGTCGGAAACATGAGCTAGTCGATAATAAGGTCCTTCGATTACCGTTGAACGTTTTTCCGCACTTTCCATAGCTTTTGCAATTTCAAAAGCGTCTGTTAGTGTTAAGGTACAGTTTTCAAGTAAACGTTCTCTAATTTTCTTTGAGGAAATACCCGCTATGAACGCATTTAGAATTGCCTGATCTCGGTGATCTTGTGCCGATACTTCTTCGAACTTACATTCTGAGGCTAGTTGCTTTAAACTATTAGTGTTGAATATCTTCTGCGTCTTCTTGTCTCCTCGCGAATAGTATATATCGAGCATAAATGACATTGGTCGGTCGCTCAAACATCGATCAAAGCGTCTTGATAGCTTCTGCATAATCAGACAGTTGTTGAATTGACTTGAAAATTTGTTGAGAAACGTAATTACGCAGTAACGTTAATCGAATCTCACACGGAGCTCCGATGTATTCGATAAACGCTTCGAATGTTGATAGCCAATGTTTCCAAATATCCGCTCCGTTTGGGTCTTCTGTGTCTATTGTAAGTTTACTTGAATGCAGATATCGTGCATAATCAACGTTCGCCAATCCGTTTCCGACTGGGTCCATCTTGACAACAAATGCTCACACAAATGTTTTCAATAAATTGTTAAGATCCAAAGTGAGGCTAAAGTAGCTTTATTGAAAACATCTACAAAACAAATAACATTAAAACATAAGTTAGTAAATTCACGACAAGGACACTACAGTTTAACCACCGAACTGTGAAGTTGTGGAATTCACTAACCATGAGTACAATTGAAGCCGAATCGCTGGATAAATTCAAGCATAACATTATGAGCAGAATGGATGTTTAGCTACTACATGACACATCTAATTTCATTTATTTTTTATAGATAATGTGATGCAACCTCGATTTTTCCAACATAATTATCGGAAACATTAGTGCTTATCCAATCCATCTTTCTCAAGTTATTATTCCAATACATACTAAAGCCAAAAAAGCTATTCAGACAGAGTCCGAAAAAAGAAGGAGAAGAAAAGCAAATAGTCAGTCAACGTAGCTAATTAGGGTATTCCAGTGGTAGTGTTGAATGGCGGCATTGTTCATGTATCCATTTGTAGCATCGTGATTTAAACGTTCTCAAACTGGGGGCTGGAACGACTTCCTCAGGCAACGAATTCCACATGTTAATTCCTCTCCTTGAGAGTCTATACACTTTTGGTAATCTGCCAAATCCAAATTTATACAAGACTCTGCTATGTCCCCGCAACTGATCTACCCGCCTAGTGATTACATCGATGGGATAACCTACCACATCATTCGACATATGCCATATACATAGCATTTACAAGGATATGAACCTCTCACGTACCGACAACATCCCAATACGACTTAGACGTACATAATAGTCAATACCACCTAAGCCAATACAGAGCCTCGATCCGCGCCTAAGAATATCGATCCGCGCCTAAGAACATCCACCTATCTTGCCAAACTCTCCTGTCCACAATCCACATTCGAATCCAACTCCGCCTTCTTGTCACTTTTTGTCTCATCACTGTCTTCTCCTCATCGTTCATCAACCTCTCTTTCTTAGACCACCTTCGCCCCACCTCTCCATCGCCGCGTTCCTATAATTCCATCTTACTCCACTTATGAAACTAATTTAAATTAGTTTCGTAAGATATTCAGCATTTGAATTACAATTGATTATAATACAAATGTTTATTTAATTTTAATTTTATAATGATTCAAGGATTTGAATACTGTTCACCATTGTCTTACATGTCCCTATTTTATACCCCGTAGTATGTTGCTAGCAAACACACACGTTTTGCATCAATACGCATTTGTATTCTTTAGGTGCATTATTTAAATTAAGAATTTGATTGAGTAATCAACATGTCCACCGATTCTAAATTACAAAAAATTGTACAAGAACATTTTTTTAATCTTGTATAAGATTAAAGTAGAAGAAAATCATCTTAATTTATCAGCAGATGGACAAATATGTAAAAAATATTTGTTGGTTGAATGCGAAAACAATAAAAATGACCCTTGTAAAATGAAATGTTTTATTTATAAAAATAATTTATAAGTAAATGTATTGTGAAATTATATAAATCCATTCTTACGATAAATTTTGTAGTACGAGTCAACGTTAGGATACGAGTAATAATGACCTTGGACTTTGAGATATATTGTATAATTTACAAAATAACTGATTCTGATCGTGCGTTTATCGTACGATCGTGTTGTGTTGTATGACTGTGTTTATCGTGTTGTGATCATACGTTTATCCTGATATGTGATCACTGTTTATTTGTAGGGACAATTAAGTAATCGAAGTAAAGATAGATAAAAATACATTTTACATTTCACTATTTTCTTCTTTTTTCATATTCGATAATACTTATTTAAAAGTTAATCAAATTGATTATATTTATTATTATTATTCCAATACATACCAAAGCCAAAAGGCTATTCAGGCAGAATCCAAAAATAAAAATAATAAAACAAAAGCAAATGGTCAGTCAACGTAGCTAATTAGGGTATTCCAGTGGTAGTGTTGAATGGCGGCATTGTTCATGTATCCATTTGTAGCATCGTGATTTAAACGTTCTCAAACTGGGGGCTGCAACGACTTCCTCAGGCAACGAATTCCACATGTTAATTCCTCTCCTTGAGAGTCTATACACTTTTGGTAATCTGCCAAATCCAAATTTATACAAGACTCTGCTATGTCCCCGCAACTGATCTACCCGCCTAGTGATTACATCGGTGGGATAACCTACCACATCATTCGACATATGCCATATACATAGCATTTACAAGGATATGAACCTCTCACGTACCGACAACATCCCAATACGACTTAGACGTACATAATAGTCAATACCACTTAAGCCAATACAGAGCCTCGATCTGCGCCTAAGAATAGACTCCAGGTCTAATAGTTCTTGCTTAGTGACAGGAAAACAAGCCTGAATGCAGTACTACAAGTGTGGCCTGACGATGGAGATGAATAACCTCTTAAACATGTGACAGCTTAACCTGAGGAATGCATTTTTAATACAATATAACGCCCTAGTAGCTTTACCTAGAAAGAAGTCGGTGTTCAACTTTGTTTTCAAGGATCTATGGACAATAATCCCTAAATCCTTATGATGAGACACTTCCTTTAAGACCATATCTCCAATAAAGTACCTTAGAGTTTCAATAGGGCGACCTAGTTGCATGAGGACACATTTATCAACATTCAACCGTAGTCCGGTAGAATCGCACCACTTGATCAAGGAGTTTAGATCATTTTGTAACGATACTCGATCAGCAGGACTTCTAATGATCGACCAAATCTTTAGATCGTCTGCAAACGCTAGATGAGAGCATGATAAGCGGAGTAGCAGATCATTAATAAAGATTATAAAGAGCAGTGGGCCAAGGACTGATCCCTGCGGTACGCCAGAATTAATATTTACCGAATAAGAAAACACGCCCCCCACACAAACTCGGAAAGACCTATTCGATAGAAATTCCCTGACCCACTCACAAATATATGAATGAAGTCCATAGTGATACAGTAAAGACACTATGCCGTCGTGTGGTACCCTATCAAAAGCTTTCGAAAAATCAAGGAATACTGTATGAACCTGAAACCCAGCCCCCAGAGCATCAGCCCATTTTTCACGCGCAGTTAGTAGGTTAGTAAGGCATGAACGTCCGATCCTGAAACCATGTTGAGATTCAACCAATATGTGATTACGATCCAAATGATCCCTGATTCTACTAGCAATGATTCTTTCTAAAAGTTTGCAGAATACGCTAGTTAAGCTAATGGGCCGAAAGTCCGCGCAAAAGCTAGCAGGATGCTTTTTGGGAATAGGCACCACAATTGCACACTTCCAACTGTCAGGAATCCAAGATGTATCTAAGCTGTATCTGAAGAACATAGTTAAATCATTGCTCAGTTCGTTCGCTAGGGATTTGACGAGGAAGGGGGCAATATTGTCTGGTCCCGGAGATGTAAACGGATTGAGCTTTATAACTTCGTTCAACACCTCATCCACTCTGAGTGGACGAACACAACACCGATGAGCAACCGGAACATACTTCCAACTAAAGTCATGCAGTTTGTTAGAGGTCAAAGCCTGCACCAAGAAGCCATCAGCTAAATGTTGGGCGATTAGTGAGGGATCGGTCAAAGTTTCAGTTGGCGTTTGGATTGAGCTAATTGTGGCGACAAGAGTTCTGTTTTTCTTACATACGACCAAAACCTCCTAGGATTCAAAGATGCATCTCTGGCGATACAATCTTCTTACGAATAGCGTTTCTGAAATTTTAGCCGATTGCATAAGTTCCGAGAGTCGATGTAGGCACGTTTGGAAGCAGAACGCCTAAATTTGAGCTACAATTGGTTGCGGTATCTGATAGCATCAAGAAGCTCTATGTCGAACCAAGGAGGATTCCCATGCTTGGACTTGCAGCACATAGCGGAGCAAAGATATCATAAATTCGCTTCAATTCATCATGAAGCAGATCAAAGACTATTGGAACCTCCAAACCTAAATGAATACGAAAACTATCACAGATACCCTCTGGGAAGCTTGCAGCTAGTTTACTAGCATCAACACCTCCCAACCACATTTTTTAAAATTAGAGTTTTGTGAGGCCCTGTTGAACAGCGACAATCGCATAGAGACTACATAGTGATCGCTATTGCCAATTGATTTGTCATAACGAACACCTGAACGTCACCCAAACAATTAGTAAAGACCAAATCGAGTATAGAATGCGTCCCTGTCACACTAGTAGGTTCTTTAATATGTTGAACTAGTAGCATCTCGAGTAACAGAAAGTCACTCAGTACTTTCCCAATTCCGTGAATTGGTCGTGAATGACTATTTTTCCAGTCTATTTGGGGGATATTGAAGTCACCCAGGAGCAAAATCAGAGGATACGAAGATAAACTCAGCAAATATGGTTTAAGAGAGTCAAATCTTAATGCATAGGACGGAGAACGGTAAAGGACACAGAATCGGGATCGTTAACCACTTCTTAGTGTAAAAGAAAGACCTTCAAAGGAAGAACCAATATCGTCGCGAAAAGCAGAGATATTCGATACTAAAAGACTATTTCGCACATAGGCGGCTACCCCACCTCTACGTTTATCACATAATTTCAGAGAACTGAGCCAGGAGACTACGAACATTTGAATAACCGACAAAAATGTTCGTATAATGGGAAAATGTGACACGCTCGGTGACGCTAGCGAAGTCTACTAGTTTCCCTACACACGAACCATCCCTACTAAAGATGTCTGAATCTACAGAAGTAAGGAATGCCACTGGACAGTCGGACGCCACTTGACTACCCGAAAATTCCGGACACATAGGTTTTTGTCACCACTTTCCAGCCGTCGATGCAGCTCGTTGAAAGCCTTGTGTCTTCTCAAACGATCTGCTGGAGATAAATCACGGAGTATATAAAAATCAGAGCCCGATAATCTAAATGCATGCTTGAGTAGGAAGTCAACATGTTCTTTTGAGTCTAGAACAACTTTTAAAAGTCTCAGCCTATCTGAAAGTTTCTTGTCTAGACGAAAAAGTCTTCGAACTTTTAGACACTTCGCAACATCCACATTGCTCTGGGAAAATCTTAGAAAACACCGCGCGAAGATGCATAATATCGTCATCCAGTCTACTTTGGGGATTGTTACTGAGAGATTCTTCAACACCGCTCACGATAACGTTTAACTCTCTTCTGGAGTTAAATTGTCTAGAGCTAAATTGTTTAAATTAAATACAATTTATTAATGCTTTCGGAACTTACTATAATCGTTTGTATATTAAAATGAATATGTGTCGAACCTATATAAATATACTATCAATAGACTGCCGGGTAATGCTAAACTCGAACAAAAAAGATATAAACACGCAATAATTTATTAAATTTTGTCGATCCACAGATCGGTGTTATAGATGCTTATGCTGTACAGTATTTTAAATATAGAATCTCATCACATAACGTTTTTCTGTAAATATTCATTTACATAATAATTCCATGTTCATGCTGAAGTATATCGAGAAATTGTCGTGCTAAACTCTTACAAGAGTAAATGATTCAACCGTGAATCATTTATCAAATTTTGTTGATCAACATACTGATGTATATAGATGCTAAGCCTATACAGTATTATTGAGTTTTTAAAGATCGAATGTCAGCACTGGATCAACAGGTTGGAAAACAAATAATCAACTATATTATTTAGTTAATTTCCCTATCCAATATTATATGTTTAAATATAATCTTACAATTTTAATTCCTATTCTAATAATTCGAACCGTATTTGGTCGACTCGACTTATTCGGTATCAAAATCGGCCTCATTAATTAGCGGAGAAGCCATGTCTATACAGAGGTATCTCGAGAAAGTGTAATTTGTCTCTCGATGAAGAAGTAAAAAAGTTAGAGATATTATACATACAAACAGAGATAATATACACAACCAATATTTTAAATCGAAAGATGCCTAACTGCGTAATCTGAACAAGATAATATTGTAGAAGAAAAAGTTATAACTGTTCAGTCTAATTACAACATATTATTAACTATCTAAAAAACAATTGACTTATTACAAAAATTAAAGCAATTTATAATACAATTGTTGATCTGGAATACTAAATGGGGAAGAGAACAACGAAAAATCGTCCGAAGTACTCATGCCAACAAGTTTGTTGTAACTCCTTGGGTTGCGATGTATGGACAACCGTCCCAGTTCTGGAGTACGGGCAATCGGCTATGTGCGATGGGAAATTTATCTATGGATATTGCAGCGCTTCGATTTTATTGCGAAATATTTCAAGGATTACACCGAATAATTCTGATATCATACTTGCTACTGAAAGGCCCAAAGAATCCAACGATGTTCATTCCGTTCGTTGGAGTTTTGCGGCACTTAAAGATGCGACACGGACGAATGATCTATCGAGTGAAACTATGGCAAATCACGATATTGTGTCTAATCATACGACAACCATTGACGACAACAATCGACGACAACAATCGACGACAACAATCGACGACAACAATCGACGACAACAATCGACGACAACAATCGTCGTTTATGGGAGGACGTAAGAAAACAACTAAGACCGACACCAACTATGGACAACTGCAAGTACAGTGCTCGATACACGACTGCAGCGTCTGGACAACAATCACCTGCGACAAGAATAAGGCTAAAGAAGACTTCGTATGTGGTTTTTGTGCCAACAAACTAATCTGCAACCTTTCCAATAAGCACATATCAACATCCAACACGTCAACTCAAACTACCCCCGTCGTTTCTAATGTCCTTTCTCCACCCACCGACCCTGCCACCATATACACTTCCCATTCCATGTCATCTTCACTCCCCGACACCCCACGTCCCGTCCTTCCCGTCTCGTTTCTCAATACCTTGCATCCATCAATCAAAATCACCTCCACCAACCTCCACTATCCTTCCACTCATAACCTTTCCTCACATCGCTTGCCATCCTCTTTATTATCATTATCCTCTATGTCTCCCGTCGTCAAACCAAATCCCTCCAAATCATCAAATGCCAGCTCTTCTATCGTGATCTCACCTACTCACGTCAGTCGTCCTCCTTTACGGAAGCGCTTTGCTTCTCGCGATCGTTGCGTCATTGTCACTAATATCACGCCTTCTAACTCCTTATCTCCACAAGCACGTCTGAACCACGATGCTTCCGCCTTCAGATCCATCCTCCCGTCTATTGCTCCTGCGGATAAACCATCCTTTTTCAAGGACATTTCTCCTGTCACATTCATCCGTCTGAACAAATCTTCTCAATCTAATCCTTCCCAGCCCCCTTGCCTAAAAATTGTTTTCAAGCAGCGCTCTCACGCGTCTTCTGTCCTCTCTCAACGATTCAAACTCATGTCATCTTCAACCACTCGAATTTTCCCCGATCGCGCCCCTTCTGAAATCGCTCAAATCTCTTCAGCCCGCATCGAAAAACGCCGTCGCGAGGAAAACGGCGAAACATCACTCTCCATCCGAAACATAGACGGAAATTTTCAAGTTGTCCACACCCGTCCAAAAATTCGATGGCGCTCCATCTCTCCTATGTGTCTTCTCCACTAGACTCTATCGCCACAACACACGATTTCCGCCTCGGTCTCCTCAACACTAGATCTATTCTCAATAAATCCTATCTTATCCTCAACCTATTCACCAAGCAATCCATCGATCTCTTCTGCCTCACCAAATCCTGGCACTCAGATTCCGACGACCTTTCCATTCGCCGTCGGCTCTCTGCCGGTTGCTCCCTAGTCGAATCCGCCCGCACCCTCAGCTCATGCCCTTATAAATTCTTTAATCATGGCGGCATCGTCGCGTTCGCGCGTCACCCCGCGTCTCTTCGCAAAATCAATCCCCCTTTCAGTCCTTGCTCTTTTGAATTGCTCACTTGTCGTTATTCTAACCCGATCACTCTAGATCTCGCCATTGTATACCGTCCTGGTTCATAAGCTCCTACAGCTTTTTTTTACAGAACTCGCTGACCTCCTTTCTCATTGTTCTTTGTCCTCAATCCCTTCACTCGTTCTAGGCGACTTCAATATCCGCCTAGACCGCCCCCTTTCCACCGAGTCAAACCAGTTCATCAACATTCTATCCAACTACAATTACAAACTAATCTCCACTGCCCCCACATATATACTTGGTGGGGCACTCGACATCATCGCTGTCCCCGATCATTTTGCTGCCTACACCTCACTGTCCATCTCTGATCCTGGTCTATCCGATCATTTCTTATCATCCTTGATCTTACTCGCAACCACACCCCTCCTCACACACCTACAATCCTACGTCGCCCTTGGAGAAATCTTGACCTCTCCCTTCTCCGTCTGCCTTACTCAAATCGTCTCTATCATTACCCACAATAACATATTCATCTCCTCACGATCTCGCCTTTCTTTTCGACCCTGGACTCACATCCACTCTCGATATTCTCTTGGCGTTCAAGTCTCATCCACACCGTCGCTTGCACCGTGCCCCATGGTTTGACATCCAAAGCCTACTCTCAAAGCGTAGACTCCGCCATGCTTTTCGAGTCTATCACCGCTCTCTCAGACGTGATTTCCGCTCAATCACTCCGTCTTTCCGTGATTCCTATCTTGCTCTTCGCCGGTCTCATCTCAACCTACTACGTACCAAATGCAACTCATTCTGGCAGCATAATATCATCACTTCATTCAACTCTAAGACTCTCTGGCATTTTTTTAACTCAATCCTTGCTGGCTCCTCTTCGCCGTGCAACATCAATGCCATGATTATTCGTCATTTCTCCAGACCAAAGTATCCACGTTGCTCTCTCACACCCTGGTCTCCATCTTATTCCACTCTGCGCTGCCTAGCCTCATCCGTCCGGAACTCTTTCATCTTCTCCCTGTCTCACCTACCGAAGTCTCATCGGTTCTCATGTCCTTGCCCAGCAAAACCTCACTTGCTGATCCCCTCCCTACCCACAAGCTTTAATCCATATGCTCAGCGATATCCCCTTTCCTCACCACCTTGTTTAACTCGTCCATCCGCAGTCGTATATTTTATTCACAATGAAAATCCGCCATCGTTCGTCCTCTCCTTAAGAAACAATCGCTCGACCCTCCCTTCCTTCTAGCTATCGCCCCATTTCACTACTCCCTACTCTTTCTAAGCTCTTAGAACGCCTCATCTTAATACAAATCAACGCTTATCTCTCCTCATCCAATCTGTACCCTCCTTTCCAATCCGCTTTCCGCTCTAATCACTCACAGAAATCGCATGCATAAAAGTGTACAACGACTTACTCATTTCTCGAGACAAGGCTCTATATAGTGTTCTCATCTCCCTCGACCTCTCCTCCGCATTCAACATTGTCGACCACTCCGTCCTCCTTTTTCGCCTTCGTTATGATTACGGCTTTTCTTCCTCCTCCGTAGCATGGTTCGCCTCATATCTATCCGACCGTTCCTTTCGCGTCTGTTCTAATTCATCATCCTCCCCTCCATCCCTATTTTTTGCGGAGTCCCACAAGGTTCAGTCCTAGGTCCCCTGCTTTTCTCTCTTCTGCTTGGCGATCTCTCTCCGTTTATCAAACCTTACTCCTTTAACGTCATGCAATACGCCGATGACATTCTAATCTATGCTCATGCACCCGCACATCGCATACACGATATCGGCATTTCTGCATCCAACTGTCTTTCTTCTATCTACAAACGTCTCTCCAATCTCCATCTCGTTCTAAACCCCGACAAGTCCAAAATAATGTGGATCCTCCCCCGTAAACCAAACGTATCTCCTCCCATGTATATTTTGCCTCATCGATCATCCCATTGTCCACAATCTCATTTTTTAGGCTTCCATTTCGATTATCACCTTTCCCTTAAACCCTTTGTCCGTGACAAGGTCCGCTCATCTAACTTAATTCTCCGTGACATCCGCCGTATCCGCCCCCTTATCGACTTCCGTTCTTGTATGTCTCTTCTTTCATCGCTTCTTTTCCCTAAAATCGATTACTGTCTTAGCCTTTTCGCCAATTCTCCAAAATCCATCATCCTACCCCTACAACGAATAATCAACTCCGCCGTTCGAGTGCTCTTTCGTCTCCGTCGCTTCGACCACACATCCACATATTTTGCCCAACTTTCCTGGCCCACCATCCACATCCGCATCAAACTCCGCCTTCTTCTCGTTACTTTTCGTCTTATCGCTGTCGGCTCCTCATCGTTCATCAACCTTGCTTTCTTAGACGATACTCGCCCCACCTCGCTATCGCTTCGTTTCTGTCATACCCTCTTACTCCACGTTCCTAATTACTTGAACAACTACGGTCTCCGATCCTTCCTCGTCGCCGCCTCACTCGCCTGGAATCAACTCCCTCTCGACGTCCGCCGCGCTCCCTCCTTTATCACATTCAAACACCTCCTCCGTTCACACCTTCTCGACACATGATTCACAGTCTTGTTTTGTTGTTGTCATGTAAGCGTGCGCTGGCACGCATTTGCCACGTTAAAATAAATCCTTTTTTAAATCATATATATATTTATGTTATAAACCTGAGAGATACCAAAAAGCACCAGCCATATACTCCTGGATGATATGAAATCGAAGTTCACAATTAGTATAATCATATATGGTAAAGATAAGGCCACCGATTCAGAAATGGTACCTATAAAAGGAGCTGGCAATTCCTTGTCAAGTCACAATTCACACGACCTACTTTATGATGTGGCTCAAACTCGAGTAGACCATGATGTTGAACAATTCCAAAAAATATTGAGAGTTATTATTTCTCCAGAAGATCCCTTTATTTCAGAAGTTCTCCTTATTGCGATATTTAGGATAGACCGTCGCAACCATCTTGAAGTACGTTCTCGTTTAATGAAAGTTGTCTTTCGTACTTCCTCAGTTGTTCCTGTGTTTTTAAAGCGTTGATCTAAACTGATGCAGTCTTCGTTTCGGTTGTTGACAGATATGTCTTTCGCTGAGGGTTGTCTCTGGCGTGTGGCTCGGACTAAGCCAAATACGAATACTTACGTTGCTAATTTTGATAATGCCATACTTAGTTTTATGCGAATGTCTGCAATTTCTATTTAGTATTTTCTTATTAATTCTTTATTAAATAGTTTTTTATAATATTTATTTATAAAATAGTTCTTTATAAAATAGATTTTTTGCCGAAGAGGCTAATTGCATTATCGAAAATTTACGAATATAGTGAATTTGATTCTTAATTATCGGGGAAATAGTAAATGCATGACAAATTCTTTGTTCGAATAATTTTTGCATTTATGAATTATGATTTCTTATTAGTTCTTCTTAATTGCATTTACAACTAAAAGTTCGAATGTCACAATGATACGAAACTATATCAACGAAATATCTACGTTTATTCGAATCAACTATATAAAGCAGAATATAGAAAAGCACGGTGTTGGTAGGTTTTTTGTTTTCGTATCTATTTTAAATGCAATTGTTTCCTATAATTAGCTTGAAACTCCTGCTTAATGTTATTTATCTTAAGATACCGAATTAAATATAACCTACTCTTAATTCATTATCAAATATATTTTTAAGATTTCCAATACCTTTTAACACATATTTGCTTTTACAATACTTTTTTAAAATTATCAAAGTCAACGCTTTATGAAATAATTTATGCCATCGATTATTTATTTATCGAAAATCTTGAGATTTATTATTTTAATTTAACATTTATAGGAATGAAGAATGCGAAACTTGTTCAATTTTGAAAATTCATTACAGTATTTCGATAGTTTTGACTTCATATAAACGATGAACATAAACTTTTTTGATTTCCTAAAGATAGCCAAAAATATCGAAATACTGTTGAGAATTTTAAAAATTAAAACCTTTTCGCTTTCATTACTATAAATTATTAACTAAATTAATAATTAACAATAGAATGGATATTTCTAATCATCTTAATTGTTTGCTAGCCTTTAGGCTATTTCGTTCATTGCAGTAATACTCAATTTAGTAAGAAGAGTGCATGATGCTTTGTTAAGATACTTTGATAATCAAACTATGAAACCAATTTTAAATCGGTCGATATTGTTTTGATAATAGAGTAGGCTGACTATTTAACTGGTTAACAGCATGTTTTTACAGTCGATATACATGTGAGTGGCAACGTAATAGAGCTTTCTTAGTAAAATTGACGCGAACTCTGCTGCAAGATCTCAAATTAAACTATATCAAATAGTATGGCATCACTCCTAATCGCCAAATGATGAAGTGGCACCGTCTAACCACTGTTTGAGTCTTAAGGACATATGTTCGCTTTTTGTGCGAACATCTGTCCTGACATGAATAGATACAGCTTATAACTGTAAACCTGTGGTGGAATCCATATAATGGATTTCAGAATAAAAACTTTTTCAATTTTTTTTTCCTTTTAGTCAAACTTATAACTTTAGCCTTGTAGACTTAAAATTAATGATTGAACACTATTAATTTTTATAGCAGAAGCAAACGCTTACAAACAAATCATTTTTGTCTTATAGTGAAATTTTTTATTAGAGACCAAACTGTTTCTAGTAACTATAAATGAGTGGTTTCCAAAGATCAAAGTTCGAAAATTAAAGTATGGAATATTTGGGTTTGCCGATAAACTATTAGTATGTTACGCTGTTTTAAGGAAAGTTTGCACGCTAAATTTTCGACTTGACATAGGACTAGATGTACATGACAAGTGTGCAAACACACTTGACATCCTTACATTCAATCCAGTAAATTTACATTTAATTTCGTAAATATTTCATTCAAATTCGTCACCTTTGTATTCAATGTTGTTAGTTTTTAGTTCAAGGCCGTCACCGTTGCATTCAAGCTTGCCAGTTTTAGCTTCAAGACTGTCACCGTTGCATTCAAGTTGTCAGTTTTGCGTTTAAGACAGTCAGCATTGTATTCAAGCAAAAGTAACTTTTACTTTTACTTAAATGTACTTATACGCTATTTAGTCCTTGTACTTAATTTAGTCCTTGTACTTAAGGTTCGACGCCTCGGCTTCGAACCTCCTCCGTATCATTAAATTCTACAATTCTTCCTATCGTTGATAATCTCGTTTTCTTAGGCTTCCATTTCGACAACCGACATTCACTTAAACCTTGGGTTAGAGATAAAGTACGCTCATCTACCTTGATACTCCGCAACCTCCGTCAAGTTCGTAGATTGATCGATTTCCCTTGTATGACTCTCATATCATCCCTCCTTTTTTCTAGACTCGATTATTGTCTTAGTCTATTTTCCAACTCACCTAAATCCACTCTTCTTCCCCTACAACGCATCGTCAAAGCAGCTGTCCGAATTCTCCTCCGTCTTCGTCGTTTTGATCATACATCCTACCATCTTGCTTCTCTCGATTTGCCTACAATTTATTGTCGTGTTCAAATTCGTCTTCTTATCGTTGCTTTCCGCCTTGTAACTTTTCATACCCCTTCATTTCTCAACCTTCCTTTTCTTGATAATTCTCGTCCTGTTTACTGTTCCTTGCGTTCCTGTAATTCCCTTCTTTTACATGTCCCAAACTACTCTACCTCCTTTGGACTCCGCTCCTTCCTGGTGGCTGCTCCTCTATCGTGAAATCATCTGCCCATTCATATACGCCAATCAACTTCCCTGCAGTGCTTCAAACGACAAATCCGATCCCATTTTAACAATTTATCTGCTTGACTTTTTCATTTTTGTTTGTGGACTTGTAAGCGTACAGCTTGTACGCATTTGCCACATTAAATAAATTTGTATTATTATTAATAAAGCCCCGCGTGGCCGAATGGTGGAGGCGTGTGCATTGCAAACTCTATGTACGGGGTTCAAACCTCGAGCATGCACTCTCTTTGTCGTGTGCTTACTTCTCTGTAAGCACACGTCAAAGCCACAAGATCGCGTTGTCGAAAGACGTAGGGGCACCCGATGATGAAGCGGGACCACTCTTCATTATTATTAATAAATGTATAATATATAAAGATGTTAAATAATGCAAAAACCGTCATAACACATCACAATAAATAAGTTTCATAACAATTCTTATTTATCTTTATCTTTTAACCAAAATACTTCTGTCTTCTTATACACCTTCACAACCTCAGGTCCAGAGGGATCTGAGCCCGGCAGCACAAGCGCGTTACCTTCCGACTGAACTATTCGGGGTCACTCACCCCTCCTAAGAGTCCAGTCGAAGCGGATTATGATCGGTAATCGCGAGAAGAAGAGCTTGAGAAACCTTAGTCATTGTTCTGGTGGACGTTTTCTAGAGAAGAAGACTAATCTCGCGTTATCGCAAGTTCCCCAAAGGCGTACTTGGGTTTTCACATTCAATGGCAGATACTGGGATCGTTTAAGAGCCCACCTAGCTCTCTTCAAGGCACGTTTAAGTCCATTCAGGCTAGCTATCGCCTACCAGTTCACCGTAACGGTGAACCCCATTTATTTTACTCGAGTCGTGAAGATGGGGAATGGTTGAAGCTGCAAAATGGAGGAGAGTGCAGAGAGTGCTAGTCTCTTAAGTTTCTTTTTTGTTGTTGTTGCAGGGGCGCTATGAAAAACTACCATCTGATGTCCAAAATTACATCTTTGTACCTTCGTCCAGAAAATAGGGCTGTGCTATTATCAGCATATTCCACAAATGTTGATCGTGTTTAAAAGCTTTAAAGATAGCAATGGAGCTAGCAAGATATAAGATAAGGGAAAGTGGGGAACCATGATGCACACCTGTAATAGGGTAGAACTGACGTGCATCAGGGTAGTCTTCATAGTAGAACTGCTTGCTGTACAGCAATATATCCACCTTTGTTAACGATTCTAGGAGGTAGTCAGAGGGACCAGAGAGAGGAGATAACGAAGGGAATGTAGATGCGGTTAAATGCACCAAAAAGGTCAAGAAAAACAGCCAAAGCAAGCTGACGACTGTTGTATTGACAAAACTGATGCACTTCACCAATTGCTGAATGGACCGAGCGTCCTTTGACAAATCCGTGAAAACTCGGTGGGATTAAGTTACGCCTACTTAAATGATCGCAGATTCTACGCGCAAGCGCTTTTTCGTAGATGGATATGAGGGAATTTTGAATCGAAATAGGCCGCAGGTCTTTGGGACATAAAACCGATTTTTTCTTTGGTAACAATATTTTCGTCGGCTACAATTGATGCCGGCTACATCGGATGGTGAGGCTAAAAGCATTGTGACGGCCACTTATCTTCATTTATCGGCTGTAAAAATCTGATAAACTCGAGAAGAGAGTGAAGCTGCGGATTTAAAGGTGCCCCGAAGTGGGATCCATGAGTTAAGGATATCCTTAACAGGTAAGTCCCTTCTCCTGAAATCACTCCAAAGCAGGATTGGTTGAGGAGAAAGCGTGGCATTATAATTATGTAAGGCTAGTGACTCCTCCAAAACTCTATCAAGGTTCAACCTACTAGTCCAACCCGATGCCCTCCCGTCAGCAGACAAACTTTTCCTTGAATACCTTCCAGAAGGAAGCCTGAGAGATTAAAACGAACAATACTCGTCCTGCCTATACTCAGCTGGAGCCTATATATAGAACTCCAGTATTCATTCGAAAGAACCGGCCTGAAAAAGGCAGAGAAATTGATGATGTAGCATTTTTGCTAGGACCTTGAGTTTTGTTGGAGTTGGATTGTAAATACGACCTCTATAGGTAGTCGAAAGGATCCCGGTAGCTTGCGAAGAGAGGTAGGAATAATATTCGGTCAAACTCTCATTCCCTATCATGGGAAGAGTTTGATAGCTGCCTGAAAGAATGCTACTATGATAGGATCAAAGTGAAGCCTTCTTCTAAGCAACGTATCTTCTAACCGCCAATGTGTGGGTTAGTGGTTTATGGATAAGATAGTCATTCCTGGCTCTGCGGAGTGTTACTTTAATCCAACAATCAGTTCTGTCGTTAAAGTCACCGAGCAACATGTCATAGCCGCTACCTAAAATTCGGTCCAGGAGGTCACGGTTTCTGTGATTTTCTTCCAGCTGGATGTGGACATTGGCTATACTGATGCGTTCACCGTTCTTAACTAGTGATATAACTAAGCAAGACAGGGTTAAATAATAGTAGCTTACTAAGAAAAAACCTTAAGCAGCATTTAAGAGACTCCTCTTTTTCTCAAGGTTAGAAGACCTTAAAGAATAAAAGTGTGCAGGGGTTGTGTATGGAGTAGCCCTACATAAATTAGGAGATTATATGCTTTGGGATAAATCGATTAATGTCCTTGGGTTTACGGATAGACCGCGTCTCCTTAAGGACTATAACATCTGCATCTCTAGCAGATAGAAGCCTATGGTGGAAGCACCTCCTGAATTCCACTGAATGATATACAGTGAAAAAGGCTCTTGAGTATTTCTCATTGCGTCAGTGTAACCGGAGTGTAACGCCCTCCACCTAGTCAGAATTAGAGACGGAAAGGCGACCCTTTCCGCTTCCGGTCACTGCAGATGGAGTCGCTTGCCCACGGGCAATATCTTCATTTCCCTCAGAGTTCGCAACAGTCCAAATTAGGTCTTTTCGAGCTAGCTTCATCGCTGCAATACTCATCGTTGACCTCGTTCTCTTCTTCGATTTAGGGGGTGGTTTCCTTGTGGTAGTAGTCTTCACGGAAGCATGAGAACATATTGACTCAGCTTATTTATCTACCAAATTTTTGATCATTTTTTCAGTTATTTTCAATAAATTATAATTAATATTTGCTAGTATTCAACAAAACAAAATTTAATAAATAATGAGTCGATAAGGAGATGAGACGACAATGAGTCATAAAGGATAATAAGTTTTTTAATCTATTCAAGTAATATATCTTCGAATTTTATACATAACATAGTGCTTTTTAATGTGGAAGAATGTCGCCATCCATTTAAATTGTTTCAATATATTAAAACTGTTGTTTCAACTGTTATCAATCTTACATTAAAATTATGATAGCCAAAATATTGAAGAGATGAGTGTAGTACAGAAACGTTTACTCTAGCCTGTGAATAATAAAATTACATTATTTGTAGAATAAGTGTACTACTATTTGTCAGTATTTATAACAGAGATTATATTACCGGGAAAACAAATTCTACAGGTCAATAATAAGTTGTCAGTAGAACAAATCAGATCAGATAACTAAGTCTACGTATTTTATACGATATATACATCATAATATAAGACTAATTATAATTAGTCTTATATAAGGCTAATTATAATTAGTCATAATTATAAGACTTTGTACAATATATTTATATTAAATTAACATTTAAAATTGAAATTTAAAATAAAAGTCAATTTTGATAAATTAAATGATATATAAAAGACGGTGTATAAGAACAAGGATTAGATGTCATCAGAAGGAACTGTTATGTTATCAGGTTTAAGCCACAATAATTATTGATTGTTTAGCCACAATCAATAATACGTAGTTTTAGTATTTCTGAATTATAATAAATAATTATAAGACTTTATACAATATATTTGTATTACGTTAACATTTAAAATTAAAATTTAAAATAAAAGTCAATTTTGATAAATTGAATGATAATGTTTCGAAACATATATTTCATATCTCTATATAATTTTAATCTATTTAAATGTTATTTTTACACAGATGTATATATCATTTACATATATTAAGTTAGATGCTATAATTAGCAATTATATAAATTTATAAAAGATGTTATCAATTAAAAATAGTTGACGTTTTTGATATATAGACCACGTATTCTAGAGTTAGGACAACCAAAGCTCTGTTATACAAATATTTAAATGAATGCCCTGCACAACTATTAAAAATTGACGAATCACAATATTGCTCAATAATGCTAAATTATTGGATTGTCTAATTAATGCTAAAAAATAAAAAAAAAATAAAATTTTAAATAAAAGTCAATTCTTGTGAATTGACTAACGAAATAATTTTTTAATTAATAAATTTTTTAATAATTTGAAATATTTTTCATAAATCTAATAGTTGGCAATTATATTAAATAATTTTATATCGATAGAAATATTATTCATAGATATCATTCAATAAAGCAATGCTATTAATAATGCTATTAATTTTTAAATAAATGATTACATAAGATTTTATAAAATGTATAAAATTGTATTTATATAACGATAAAATTTATAATTAAAATTTAAAATAAAAGTCAATTTTTAAGAATTGACTAATAAATAACAGACGTTGGATCAGAATAAGGATTAGAGGTCATCTGGAGGAACTGCTATGCTATCAGGTTTTGGTCCAAATTTCACGACCCAACGTAGCAGTGGGGCCAAATACATGCTAATGATACATTTATGATAATGTTAAATTGATAATTTAACTATATATAACTGTTTAACTATATACACCTGTTAAATTTACTTAAAAATCATGTGGATTTTTACTTTATTTAAATATCCATTAGACTCAAAATTGATTTTTGTTGTATAACAAAAACATTCTTTCTATTTATTAAAAGGAAAAAAAATAAATTCTTTTATTAAAAATTAGTCAAATTTTCGATAGTTGACTGCAATCATCATCAAAACAAAATAGTTTATATTAGATTTCACTATAAAACTATTATTTTGCTCGGATGGCAGTTCAAAAATTCGACTAATTTTTAATAAAAAGACTATTTTATTCTTCCTTGTTCAATCAATAGTTAAAACACATGAGTGAATAATAGAGTTATAACGTTATTTTCTTTTGGAACTAAGAAGATGATACATTATTTAAATGCTTTGTTTTAGTAACTACTGTTACCGTCATCAGTTATAGGAACAAAAGTATATTTCTAGTGAGTCAGAGTAATAATTTACATTTTTTTGTTTCAGCGCAAATATTTATTTAAATTTAACGCAAATGTTACGAGTTTTAAATACGAAAATGATACGATTACAAACAATGTGAAAAATGAACTCAAACGTTGATTTTTAAATCAAGGAATTTGGCTAAAAGCTGTTTTCAAAATAAAATTCCATATTGTTTTTACCTGTCGAACCACGGCTTTGAAACGGAAAAACGTACCGAACGATCGATAACCAAATGATTGTAAAAATTTGGTTAAATCAAATGTTTACAAATTTGCTGTAATAAATTCGATAAAGATGCGAACTAAGTAAGATCTTTATTTGCCATATGGTTTTAACACACGAATGTATTTTCATAAATTACATTACTTTTAAAATAAGCAAAGCACTTGTTTGCTCGCTTAAGCCCTATTAAATATAATAAAAATAATATTTCGACTATCATTATTAAATAAAATTCTGCTTTTGGCTTTAGGGATTAAAAATTCAATAATTATAATTTGTATAAATCTCGTTACAGACAAAAACCTAAATTCTGCCTTTTAGGGGATATAAGACCAAAAAAACATCAATAATTAATATAAATAATTGACGTAACAAAATATCAATATAAATAACAATGTATAAATCATGTTACAAACAAAACCAACTATAAAATGAATCTTTTTTAGAACGGACGTTGATAAAATCAGGATAGACGTTGTTCTCTAGAGCGTTCGCTGATTGATCAAATTTTCCTAACGCTCCCTGTGGAATGTATGTTAAAGCTTGTCTACTTCATCCAGCGACAACTTCTTCAAATTAGGACATTCGATAATAATACTTTCGAATCGACGACCATCTTGCTCATATGTTTCAATGAACCTAAGTGTGTCCCTTGCGCTTGGGAAACTTTTGAAGCGTCGAGCCTCATCCTAGTAGCTTGACGCCGCACAACACTTGTAAATTAAGTCATAAACACTGGTTGAGAACTAGATATGTTAGTATTCAGGGAAGCGAATGTTTCTACTTTAGCTAACTTACTTTCCATATTGTACACTTCCTTTTCTAGGATACAATCCTGCTCATCGCTGCATCCAAAGGTTATGATTGATTCCACCTGTTGCGTTGAGACAACTGCCACAAAGAAACTCTGAGATAATAATCTCTGCTTGTTCTCCTAGGAACTTAAACGATCGTGAACGCCTCACAACCTTCACCCGTACACTTGAGCTCTAAAGTCACGAATTCGTTACTATCGTTAATAAATAAGTGGCACATTAGGATAAAGTGTTGATAAACTTGCTTTGAGAGATGTATAAACACATTCTGATATTTATGTAATGCTACATTGACATATTTGAACGATAGCAGTGCAGACATTATTTCTTTGTGGAATAAAAATAATTTTTATTAATTTTTAGTTCAATTTTTTGCATATAACGTTAACCCCACTTCAAGCGCAGCATTATTGACGAGACTGACTTGAATCATTATATATCAAATAGCACAACCAGACCCTCAAGTTGAACGGTTCCCAAAATCGTCGTTGATGTTGTCGTTTATGCCGTCGCAATTTGGTGTATTATATTACACTTGTATTTTATTGTAATTTTTAATAAAAAAAACTTGAGAGAAAAACTTACAAGATAAAACATACAATAAAATAAATACAAGTCATCTAACATTAGTCATTCATTACTTCCAACTATTACAAAAGGACAACCAACGAGATCAACACTTAAGTTCTTTGGTTAGTTAGTAGAATCAACTATTGTAATAGCTGATCGGACCAGTAATCTGATCCGATTTGACCATAACGAATTTCCTCAGTATTAAGAATAAAGTGGAATTATCTCAAGTCATATTTTTCAGTATAGAAAGATGTCATCTTCCACTCTACTATTACTTTTAAGATAAATCTCTCTTTCCTTCGAACTCAACGTTGTTGGTTGTATCTACCAGCAACGTCTGTTTCCTTGTTGCTTTGTATAAATTAGCATAAAAATAGTTTATATGGACTGCAGATATTTTAGCTATCATGCATATCCGTCGCAGCTACATGGATTATAAAATGATAAAATATCGTTGATAAGATTTCTGTAATCAATAAAGGACACGTTTTTTTTAAAGCGAATCACTCTTTATGCATAATTTTGCTTGTTTAAAGATTTAGTTTAACGTCAGCAATACATCTGAATACGCCAAGTGGATTCAACGATGCACAACAAGCAAAACAAACTTAGTTTTGTTGGGTTTACTTCGAAGTTAGCGAAATATTAAATGCAATTTTCCTTCTTTCTTTGATTCAGCTCCAATAATTTTCAAACATTAATATAATTAAATATATTAAAACAAATTTTTATTAATTATTTATTTTATAAATTATTTAATTATATAATATAATTAAATATATAAAATTTGATATAAAAGAAATAAAATTTAAAGTTATATATATTTTTTATGTTTGGTAATACAGTATGTTGACTGTTGTACATTCGCTAATTAAACCATAATTTTTATCCTTTCCAGGTCAAATGCTATCAACTACAATATTTATATTTTGCCCAAAGATTTAAGAACCTGTTTTTCGTATACTATGCGATTTCTATAAAATAATAAATCACCTGCAAATATTGTAATATTTTTTATAAATTCAATTATCGCTTGTTAGATTTGATAGTTTTGAATAAAATATGAAATTTAATCGTTTTTCAACATTAAAAGCATACGATAGGGCAAATCGTATTAATAAATGTATAGTGTCTATAGTCTTATTGAATTCCACGTTTCTTTAAATTTGAATTCTTCCAGCTCTAATTTAAATAAACATTTAAACACTATACTTTTAATGTGCTTTTCTAAATTCATGTTTTCCTAAATACATTTTTCATTTATGATTACATAGATGAAAAATCTTTTTATAATAAAATCGATTTTTATAATAAAATCATGTTTTATCACTTTATTTTTCAGATTAGACAAACCGATAAAATGTCCATTCGATTAATAGTACGAAGAATTAAGCCACCAATGGCTGATTATGTGTTTGAAAGTGAAGAACAGCCTCAAAAATGGAGCATAGGTTTAGTAAAAGCAAAATTAATTTCAAAATATATTGACGCTGTAAGTTTAATTTGATTGAGCTTGAAATATTTCAATCTATATTAAAATTTGATATAATTGTTTTGGCTCATTCAAAGCAAGCTTATTATCGGTACTGCAGTTAATAACTACAAATGTTACTGGATAAATATAAATATCGAAATCCAGTAATTGGAGTTGACTGCCACTTACGAGCCAAAACTTTCTTTCAGTAGTTCTCTTTATTCTATTTCAGGTGCAGTGCTTTATTCTATTTCAGGTGCAGTGCTTTATTCTATTTCAGGTGCAGTGTCTCTTACAACGATATTCTTAAATGCCATTAATTATCAAATATGCGTAAAATAACATAATTGTTAACCAGAGATAAATTTGCATATTTTTATGTAAATCATTTGGCAAATCATTGGTTAATTCATTGGGCAAAGCATTGTTATCAAATCTATTAACTGAGTTTACGTATTTTATACTATAAAATATGTAAACTCAGTTTAAGTATTTCAATTTTTCTAACGCTTCTTTAATAGCTTTTAAATTTCTTCATTTAATATCTGTTCTGTTCTTCAATTTTATCTTTCCTTTTAAAATTGCTTGTTATTTTCATTTTAATTGTAATTTCATTAAATATATAATCTTTCAAAATTTTAATCTTATATGTATTTAATCTTCACTATTTATCAGCTTACCAAAGTAAGTATTTAATTCATTATATAAAGAAATGTAAATTTTATTTTTATTGTTATTATTTAATCTATATTTATACCCTTTTGAAAGCATTTTCCTTAATTCATTGCTTTCAATTAATTCTAAATTATGAGTGCATATATGTTTATTTATTTTATTAAAATTAAGACCTTTGCAATTGCATTCTGTTTCTACAATGTTCTAATATCATCGTTACATGTTGATTTCAATTCTTTAATATAATTAAAAAAATTTCGTCCTAATGACGGTAAAAACTTATACCTTATTTTAGGAATATATTTACTTAAATCTAAAACTATTATTTCTGTACTTTTAGTTAAGAAATTAGAACGCAACATATTTCTATGTTATCTTTACATTTAAGTTTTTGAATAGTGTATAAATCGGAGTTTATTTTAGATAATGTAACGTAATCAATATTATCATTTTAATTATACTTTTCATCCTCCTTTGCTCTGACGAAACTTTCTTACACAATTCTCACTTACAGTTGTCCAACTTTCAGCAATCCATTTCACAATATTTTGTTAATACGGTCCTTTAAATGTCTGGTTTAGTGAATGACGATCATCATTTAATTTTCCCATATAGCATGTAAGTTATTTTTAAATGACTTATTAAGTGAAATGTCTAGAGCCTCTAGCTTTTTCGTTAACTATCGGGGTTGACAGCCATTCGAGAATATTTGTTTCTTAATTTCTTACCTTATATGAGCCCTACAATAATCCAGAAATAACATATTTAGAGTTTAAGATGTCATTTAACCAAAACTACATTACTTTGGATTAAATACAAACATTTTAATTAGCAGTTACGTCGATTGTTATTTTGAGCCTGTTGCTGTGATACCAATAAACACTGTGAAGTTCATCCTTTTATGCCCTATTTTAGCTACTGGCACATCTTTCGCTACCTTTAAATTCACGGTCCTAGAATCAGGTTTGTCAAAACTTACGGGACATCATTCTTATTTACAATATGCTAAATGTTAACATCAAATACATTCAGGTATACACGAAATGTTAATATTTTTGCTTCTCAGTCGCAAGGCAACTTTTGTCCCACACTAGTTAATGAGTGAACAATTTAATTGTCTAATTTCACAAACACTCAAGATGTGTAAATTTCTAAAATAATCAATATTATTTACCTGGACAATGCCCTTCGAGTCTTGCAAAGCACGAATTGTCGATATTCTCATGCCTTTTTCTCTTTCACAGCCCAATCAAAGTTTTTTAAACGTTTTGCCACATGCATTTTCTGAAACGCATAGCCCGTTTACACTTTTGCAAACATAACTGCTTCGGTCTTTCGCAATCCTCTCACAATACTCTAGTCAGCATCAAACGGTCGAGCAGCTCCACGATAACTTTCTTCTTAGCAGCTTCCTTCCAGATTTTCGAGCTGCACTATATAAGATTTCCACTTGGAAACACTTTCTGCTTCTATGGGTAATTCGATTTCTATTTTAATCAGAAACGAAAATCAAAAGATTTTTAAATACAATTAGATACAAAATATAGATGACGCAACCTCGTTACAAACAAACTAATTCACTTAAGAGAATGATATAAATCAATGACTCACATTTTTCCACCCTTATTAATTACCCACACGTCCACTCCCAATCCTTACCTTTGTCAGTAATAGGTTGTATATACTTTTTAACTCTACCACTTATCACACTATGTGCGTTATCTATAAAAATACCGAAACCATTGAATTACACTTTATTATTTATAACATCAGTACGGCATAATTATAGTATGGTTTTATTGCGGTATTATTTATAATATTACAAACTTTCCTGTTACATTTAATATATATACATATATAATTTAATCGTAGAATGTGTAAAACTGTGCTCCGGGAGCTAAAAAGCTTCAGTTTCATGATCGTAGATTTTGCCAAAAACCGGAGTTCGATTACATGCAGAGCAGACTTCCTTATCACTCCTAGACGAGCTGATGGTAGCCGGCAGCACTCATCAGTAGGGTGAATGCTGCCGGCTACCGTGTGGCAATAAATTCTTCTTCGCTTATAGGATTATGAAGTCGTCTTAATTTTCGAATTTTTCTTTCCACTTCTTTGAGATATAGTGGCATATCGATTGCTTCGTTGATACGATTGAACGAATGAGCATAAAATCTTAACAGTGTTTTGATCATTTGTCTACTGCAATTATTCTGAGCACGTAGCCATTGGCTCATAACGATTTCTTTATATTGGTTATCTACCATATCGAAATTGATTGCAGGTGGCTTGCGAATTCGTAGCGCTTTTGGAATTATACCATTTGTTGAGCAGACTTTAAGAAATTGCATATGGCTAGTATTTTAGACTTTCGCTTGTATATATATATATATATATATATATATATATATATATATATATATCGTATGAGATCATGAAGATCGATTGGAATCGAGACTGGTGATCCTTTGATGGATTCTTATTTATGTAACGAATAGTTGCTAGGTCACACGAGGTGACTTTCGCATTGAAAACCAGCTACAGAATCCTTCCTTCATGATATCCAATTCCATACACCCTGACTACTAACGGCGCCATTGCCACAACCGTTTTCGTTTCGCCCGCTTTTTGCCACATGTTGGTAGCCCCGGGCTCGTCAGAAGGCTGACTACCAACTCTTCGCCTTTTGAAATTTGACTTATCCGAGATTCGAGCTGTCGCTCTCCGTACTTGGCTTGCGCTTTTGACTGCTAGGCTACGAATCCAGGATTACCAGATTTCACACTGTATATGAAACCTTCCATCATGATATCCAGAAACTGCATTGTCCGAGATGCTTAGGGTGTATGTAATTGGATATCATGAAGGAAGGATTCTGTAGCTGGTTTTTAATGCGAAAGTCACCTCGTGTGACCTAGCAACTATTCGTTACTATGTCACACGGTTATATATATAATAAGAGTTTCATTTGAATCAATGCGAAAGTCACCTCGGGTGACCTAGCAACTATTCGTTATATATAATAAGAGTTTCATTTGAATCGGTATTGCTCGAGATTGTGATTATCAATTCTTTTCATATGTTTGTATAAGTGTTTGAATCGAGCATATTCTTTAGCCTGCAAACTTTCGTCACTCCTAGACGGTCAGTGTATAGCCGGCAGCCATCGTCAGTAAGATGAACTATCACACGCCGTTTCGGCTGCCTCTGTGACATTGTGAAAATGCATTTTCGACATCTAGCTTAAATTGTAGGTGTCGTGAGCTCTTTAATCTTACAATTTGCAATGCAGACCATCATTAACAACCAGAGGATCAAACTTTCGGATGCTTGACTGTAAGAAACCGAGATTGAGTGGATCGATTCTTTCTATGTAATAAGAGTTTCATTTGAATCGGTATTGGAAAGAATTGCTAATCTCAATCTCGAGCAATTTCTACACTTCATTAAAGTATATATATTGTTGATTAAAGTTACTTACAATTTTGAAAAAGCCCTAGAAGGGCGAAACGTCAAGAAAACAAACTTTTTGGTTTAATTTTCCGGTTTTGCTTATTTAATTTCAACTTTATATAATCAGATAATTTTACAGGGAGGAAGAAGAAAAAATACCCTTTATTTAACTGTTCAATATTTTGATAGCTCTTGCTATCGAAATTTTTTCCATTGATTTCGAAAATACATCTATTTTGAGAGTAACTTGTTTTCTCGCATTATTCAAGAAGCGTATTTTATCCAAAATAACCTAATTTAATGCTTAATAATAACTCTGATTTCAACGCTCTAATGTGGGTTTTTTAATGCTCTAATGTGAGTTGTTCAATTTTGTGTTGTATGCATGTTTTGCTTTTCGTATTTTCTTTTAAAGTAGAAATGCGGACACATCAATGCATGTATTTTTAAAAGAATGCTAACTAAAAATTTTTTGAACTTATAATTTTTTTTCGATCCTTTATCTAATCGACAATGGAAAGAGATTCTGGATTTAGTGTGTACTATATTTAAAATGAAAATCTTTAGTACTTACGTATGCTGCCATTTGTGTTGAGATTATATAACGTTTAGTAATTGTTTAATATTTTTATAATTTTACATTTTTGGATTTTTGAAATAATTAAAGAACGCAATTGAAAATAAGTTGAACATCTTTTTAAAAGTTAGCTGAAGTAATGAACATTTTAAATTGTCCCAAAACCTTTTAAGAACGACACTTATTAAATCTAAATATAATTGAATTTAAATTAATTCGCGTCAACATTTTTGTGATTTCATTTTATAGCTTAATCCATATTATAATGTAAGGTATAAAGAATTGTCATCAAACTGGTTTAAGTGCTGTTCTACTACTTTTAAATTTATATTAGTTAAATTATATTTTTATTTATACTAATTAAATTTTAATTAGTTAAATGTGTCTTATATTTTAAAAGAATTCATTTTAATTTATAAATTATTTTATAAAATATTTATTTAATTTAAAATTATGTTGCAAATGTTCTCTTAACTAATTAAGACTGATTGGTATTTGTAAAATGCTCTTTGATTATTTCAATAAATAATTATTACAATTAATTAACTTAAATATTACAATATAATATTGTTATCATATTATGTACACATAATCCACATATTTTAGATCGGATCAGCAATAAAATTTGCATTTTCGAAACATTTGCATTTAAAGTATGTTGACAGCAATGACTTTTCGTTTATCGTTTAGCCAAATGCACCAGTATAATACAAATGCATCAAATGCATCTATTGTACTATTTGATAATATAGAAATAAACATAACGGGGTTTGAAAATTCAAAAATACCCTATACTGTAAAACATGTAAGCCAGACGCATAAGAATGACGAATGCCGTTTCGTCATCACAATGACTCATCAGTGACTCACCCTATACTGTCTTTTCTATTTAAAAGAAAATTGTCATTGCGAATTTTCAGTAATGATTTGTTACCATCTGCAGGCTGAAGATGGACAAACTGTTAACGAACTGTTAAAATCTCCAGGCTTTATCCTTAAGATGGTAACAGTTCGTTACTAAAAATTAGCAATGAAAATTTTCTTTTTAAAAATTCTAAATTTCTTTGTACTCTGTATTATTGTCAATTGTATTCTAAAAACTGTTTTTATCATTGACTCTATAAACATGACCGATACACTGCGAAATCGTTTCATAGAGAAGCGATATTTCTACCTTAAAGTAACAGAAAAATTCAGCCTTCTATGCTCGCCGAAATTGTCTTTTTTATGTAATTGAAACATTTATTATTGGCAATTCTAAAAACTGTTTTTATCATTGGCTCCTTAAACATGACTGATACACTGCGAAATTGTTTCATAGAGAAGCGATATTTCTACCGTCAATTAACAGAAAAATTCAGCCTTCTATACTCGCTAAAATTGTCTTTTTTATGTAATTGAAACATTTATTATTGGCAATTCTAAAAACTTTTTTATCATTGGCTCTATAAACGACCGATACACTGCAAAATTGTTTCATAGAGAAGCGATATTTCTACCGTTAATTAACAGAAAAATTCAGCCTTCTATACTCGCCGAAATTGTCTTTTTTATGTAATTGAAACATTTATTATTGGCAATTCTAAAAACTGTTTTTATCATTGGCTCCTTAAACATGACTGATGCACTGCGAAATTGTTTCATAGAGAAGCGATATTTCTACCTTAAAGTAACAGAAAAATTCAGCCTTCTATACTCGCCGAAATTGTCTTTTTTATGTAATTGAAACAATTTGCAAATGCTGTTAAGATTAGCTAATATTATTTTATTTTAATAAAACGGACGTTCTCATTATTTCCAGCAGATTTAACATTGCTTTAAAGGGATTTAACCGATTGAGGATTATATATCAGGGTCGAATTTTACAAAATCCGCATTTGATCAGCGATATTATTCAGTCGGTTAGTAAAACAAATATCTCTGTTTCATGTTTTGACATGTTTTGTTTTAGTCAGAATGCAGACAAACACTAGTTTTATATATGGTCAACTTAGATGAAGTGTCTACGACAGTAATGTCAATCTCAAATTATGCACAGTGTATTTTATACTCATTTTAGAATAATGAAAGCTCAATGGATGATGTGCAATCATTGTTTTCCTCAACAGACACAATTGAGCACTCAGAGAGCGAAGACAATGCCGAAAATTGCAATGTAAATCAATGTACAGTCCAGGTCGAAAACTGTGTAGATCAATCAGGATGTGTAAATCAATTAATCCAAACTGATGATAAACTGCAACCAAAAGCGGATGATTCGAATACGGTATTACATAATACAGAGATCAATATCGATGAATTTTACAGTAACTATGTAAATTTAATTTCCAGGTATTATTTGTTCAAAATTTAATTTATCAGATAATTTTGTAATACAATATTTATTATATTGCAAGTTAAGTATTAACATAAAATCAATTTCAGTAATTGGAAATTATAAAAAATGGTTTGTATTTTCACCTCACCATATGCTCATGTTGACGAGTTGAATATAGAGATCGTACTACTATCGACGGAGCCCTAGCCAAAATTAACTCAATTCGTGTTCTCCACCGAAATTAACTCCACCGAATTTAATTAGTTAAAATATTGAAAAAGTAATAAGCAATTTATAATTGAAATAGAAACATTTAACAATTTATTTAAATTTGGAATTTTGAATGTTCGCCAATAGCTGCTGGTATGGTCAATAATTTATTTCGAATTTTGCGTCAACAGGGATTCATTGCCCCTTTTTTAATAAAGGTCATTGTTGTTCGCTTAGATTTTAAAGGATAATTGCCATTTTCAGTATTTCCATCTGTCCTTTTTCATACTTGATATAATAATTCAATAGACAGCAAATAATTAAAACCAAATGCATCAATTTTTCTTGTCCAGAATGCATCAAATAATTCAATAGATAATAAATCAAATGCTTGAATTCTTTAAATGGAATTATAACTCTCACAAAATAATGCCACATTAACCAAGCCAATAGTAAGGTTCTTATCATGCAACAAAGCCGAAAATATTCGATTGACATATACTAGTTCCATTTCATTAGCATATCAATTGTATTCAATAGTGTCAAAAATTAGCATTTGATAGCAAAAATGTCAATGACGGAGCCCTCGCTCAATTTGTGTTCGTAATTCACGAATACAATTGTTGTAAAATAAATTATTCAGAATAAACGAAGAGGACCTGTTTCCCGAGTTATGAAAATACAACCGGATAGACAACAAACACATCTTGAAGGTACATTTAAGGGCATAATCCCGTAATGCACAAATCTGAAAATTCGTAAAGACATTTTGGTTTGATGTTTTTCGGTTGTATACCCGGTGATGCTCAATACCAGATAACTGCCGATGACATGATTCAATCGATACCAGACAGCATAACTATGAGATAAGCACAATATGTCATGACATTTAAAAAAATTAAATCCATATCTATAGTCGGATTAAATTCAATAAAGCGATATATAATACTATACGCTAATCGCGGAGTTGTGAAAAACAACTCTGTGATTAAATTTTATAAAAAGCTCTGCGATTAACTTTATTAATTTTTTATTTTTTTATTTCCAAGAAGTATCAGGTTTAGTTAAACGACAACAACAATTATTTTGATATTTCGCTAGTAACTACTAGCATCTTAAGAAATTAACATAAAAATGTAAAAAATCACATAAATAGATTTAATAGCCGTTTGATCTAATTCATCGTCATCTATATCATTTTGACCATGACTGCAAACTATTTGATGTATTTTTGTTATGTGATATTTTAGATTCCCTTGAGGAATTCCAGAAAAAATCCCCGCAGGATTCCCTTGTGAATCCTGCAATGATCTCCATCATTGCATGATTCCCATTTTCTCTGTATCTAAATTATCGCATTATAGATATTATCACAATATCACAATAATTACAATATATACCACTGAAATATATTTGTTGCTCAAAATAAGAAACCGCAATTAGACTAAATCGATTAATATATTTAATTATTATAATTATTATTTTAAAATATAATGTCATTATTTAATATTATTTGAACGATTGAAAGCAATCGTTATAAATATTATAGAGTAAGTTTAAAAGATTACAATTTCGTAATTATCTTCAATTTAATTTAATATATTTAATATATTAATTATATTATTTAATTAAATACTAAATTACTAAGATATTTGCCATCTTGAACAATTAAATTTTTTATTTATCTTAAATAGTTTGGAATTGTTCTCTGTATACTAAGAGAGATACTGAATTCAGGAATTTTTCTAATATAGTTTCTCATATGAAATTTCTCATATTTCGCATTATAGATATTATCACAACATCACAGTATTCAAGTTTTATATTATCACAATAATTACAATATAACATTACCACTGAAGTATATTTGTTGCTCAAAGTAAGAAACCGCAATTAGACTAAATCGATTAATATATTTAATTATTATATTTATAATTACATCATTTAATATTATTTGAACGATTGAAAGCAATCGTTATAAATATTATAGAGTAAGTTTAAAAGATTATAATTTCGTAATTATCTTTAAGAAGCAATAATTTTTGATATCTCTAATAAATATAATATAAAAAATATAAAAAATATATAATTAAATTATAAATAATTAATTATTTAATATCTGTTTACAAATATACGTGTCCTATAAATAAAATATTGTCTAAAATCGTATATTTTAATTTATCTTTTGTTAAATTAGAGCGGGAACTGATGTAAATGCATGTACTGATCTACACGCGGAACATCATAAGCTATTTGCTTTTCAAAGTTCATTCGCAAATTCTTACATTCAAACGTCGTTAAGTCGTTGTACCGATTATCTGAATGCACATAATGTATACCCAAGCTCCTTACAACATAGATACGTAATTTCGAGTGGAATTGAAAGCCATCAAGTCAATATACCAAGACAAGACGAAGCAGATGCAGGCCCTGCTTTAGCGGGTGGTAACTTAGCTGGAAATCAAAATAATCACCAGGAACCACCAATTGATGCTGTTAATCCTATTTGGGAAGTACTAATGCGGCAAGTACGTCAACACGATCCGTTCTCTCGGTTTATATTTTTACTTAAACTAATTATCTTGATATCGCTTCTGTACATGTACGAGGGTCTATCAAGACTGTTGACATTGACTTTTCTTGTCATCCTTGTATATATCGCACAGCACACGGGATTAGTTAGACGCTGGCTTGGTGTTCAGCGAAGAATGAGAGATGTAGTGCCCGAACAACGAAATTTCAACGATAATACCGCTAACAATGGAGCAGCAAATGCTGGTGATCACGTTAACGAGGAAAATCAAAACAATGACCAAAGTCGCTGGCTGTCGACTCTACGTTCGTTGGTAAATGTTGTGTTTAGCCTGTTCTTCTCAATAGTTCCAATTGAAGATAATTTTGTATTAGACGCTGCCTAAAACGAGAACCTAGTGAAAGTAACATATTGTTCTGGCTTATTTTTACTTTTGTTTTACTTCTGAGTAGAACCTAATTTTTCTACTTGTAGAAGTATATCAGCCAATAAACAGAAACAATATGTTGAAGAATACTTTTTATATTTTACAAAATCAAAATATTAATTTCGAAGATATAAAGCTGAAAATGTTATTATTTAAAAAATAAATTTAATGATTAAATTATTAATCATTATGTGAAAATTATTTTTCAAATTATCGTGAAAAATATAAGATATGCAATTTTCCACCATTACCAAAAAATATCTCTTGTTTCTCTGCAGATAGCATCAAAGACATATGGTTAAGGGTTCATTTACCGCTGTTATATTTTCGATAGCTATATACTGACTATTCGATTTCCATTGGCAGTCGATCACAATCTACAATTCGAGTGTTGTAATTTGTCGTAAGCACACAATTCCCGAAAATTATTACTGACATCTATCGCATTGCTAGCGTTCAAATCCAATTTTTCTTCGCCTACTTTATGTATTTTTTGATTTATTTATAATTTAATTTATTTTTGTATTTATTTGAATGAATTAAATACATTTTAATGTATTTAATGTAAAAATTATTTTTCAAATTATCGTGAAAATATAAGATATGCGATGTTCCACCATTATCAAAAAATTCCTCTATTCCTACATATGTACATTTGATAGTAATAGTTACAATAATTTTTTTTAACTTTTGAAGTGGTTGTTTATGAAACTTTTGTATTACATGTTATAAAATATAACATGTCAATTATTATATAATATTTAATAATCAATATAATATTATAATATAATATTATATATGATATATTATATACTATATTTCATATTATATACCAGAAAATGCATGATTTGTGCTATTGCCGAAAGCAATAGATCCCATAAGTGATTACAATAACACGATTGTTTTGTCAAAAGAGACAAATTGTTTGGATAAAAACAGTTAAAGCGAATTATATTCATTAAAATCACATTGAGATTGTGTTAAAAACGAAGCAGAAATAAAATTGAATACTTTGTAGCGAGGTTTTTAAATAATGATTTTGTTTGATTATTATTTTGTATTTTCTAATTCTATTTTATTTCGTATCTTTGTTCTATTATTTATTTCTATTGTGATTTTTCTTATTACTAACTTTATAAATAGTTGTTATTATATAGTTATGCGCTAATTTAGTAAGTTCTGCATACATATCTTTATTAATTTGATCTTTTTCCCTCTAATTTTATCAAATATATAATCTTTCCAAATGCTTTTCTTTGATTTATTCGAGCTTTCACTATAAATCAGCTTACTAAAGTAAGCATTTAAGTTATTATATAACGAATTGTAAATTTGATTTTTATTTATATGTAATCCATTTCTAAATGTAAGTTAAATTAATTTTTCTAACGCTTCTTTAAAATTTTGAAAATTTATTCCTTTTATTTCTTTTGTTTATTTAATACTGAAATTATATTTTATACTTGTATGTATAGTATATATAGTTTATATAATACATACTATATATTTATATATTATATAAAATACCTAGTAGTTTATTTAATTAAGATGGGTTTCAAAGTACATACAACGAAGGTTTTATTAGATTTTATTATAAATATAAAAGATTGGAAAAATACGTAAGTACTAATGATTTCAATTTTAGATATTTTAAATGTAACAGAAAAAATTGTATAGTTTGTGATGTTATAAATAATAATAATTGTATCGTAAGTAATACGACAAACAAATGTTTTTCATTAAATATTAATAATAATTGTAACTGCAATACCGCAGGTGTAGTGTATCTTATACAATGTACATGTGGATTGCAATATATAGGAAAAACATATCAAATGTTAAAAACTAGGTTTAGGCAACACATATATAATATACAGCACAATAGTCAAACTATATTTCATAAACATATGAGATTAATAGGACATGATATTAAAAACTGTAAATTATTTATTTTAGAACATATTATCGAAGAAAACATTTCAATATTAAATCAAAAACTATTAGAAAAAGAAGATTTTTGCATTAAAACGCTTAATTCCATATACCCATTAGAATTGTAAGTTGGCTAACTCGCCTGAGGCTAGCCACCAATACTCTACCATCTGCGGGCCGTCTGTAATTGGTGTACTTTGTGGATCTTCTGTCGGGGGAGTAGGTTGTGTACTATCTCCGTTACCTTCTGTGTCTGATGAGTTCTCTACCGTTGTAGATCTCGATTTCGTCGCGGTGGTTGCTCTTGGCCTGTTTCGGACGTTGGAAGGTCGTCTTGTTCCAGTCGCCCTTACTCTTCTATTCGTAGCTGTTTCTGCAGCTCTAACTCGTGCTGGTACAGCAATTCTTTGAAGATATGGCCGTCTTAAATCAAATACAGCAGATCCGGCATCTGCATTAGCATCCTCACCGTCGTTACCTCCTGACTCTTGTATATTTATAACAATACCGGTTTGACCCAATATGTTACAGGCTCGATTAAATCCCATCAATAGATCCAAATTTTCGTGGCGTTAAAACGCCATATGTATAAGAGCTGCTCTGACCTCGTTTGCAGTTATGTCCCAATTGTCAGGTTGGACCCAGGGCTGGTCCCCGTAAACTGAGATTGGAATAGCTGGCCACGCTATTCTGGCTATTCTGAGATTTGGTTGATCGGCAACGGGCCCAAGTGTCAGTCCTGCGCGTGCAATGTGTGTTAATATTGGGTAATGTTGTACTGGAACGTTTGTTTGAGTGAAAACAAACCTTCCGGTTTGCACGTCGTTTTTGAACTGTTCGGCAGTCCCATCTGCCGTCCAGAGTGAGAATCTGAAGTTTCCATCTGGCCCCGACCAGTTAGTCTGGTGGGCCGGATGAGCTTGAGCGTATCTATTTTCGAGGTAGGCTAAGAAACAGATTGTCCAACCCTTAGTGTACAACATAGTGTTGTCCACTACGGTTAACCCATATAGCATGTTCGTCGCCAGATTTTGAGCGAGTCGGAAATCTATAGCAGTGATAGCTGAAATAGCACCGGCTACGGCTTTGACGTCAATCGAGACACTGTCTCGCATATAAGATGCTATTGTAGAATAAGATAGTCTTCCTACTATCCTTGCGACTGGGACTTGGACTCTCATCAATTGTGATACTATCCTGGTTCTGATTATGTAATGTCCACGCTCAACACTAAATCTGTGTTCTCCGTGAACTATGTTACCGTTGAGTTCGCTTATCAGTTCCATTTGAAACTGGTCTTCATTGTATTGCATAAGTCTATCATCGCCACGTAGTCGTACAGACAATTCGCTGAGTACATTTTGATTTACTCGGGGTATGGCTAGACTCTTTACTAATTCAGCAGCCCCCTCGCCTGTAACGCTGTTGTCTCCCAACTTCTTCTTTTCTTTACTTAATTCACGCACTTCGAATACCTGCGTATCTTCCTTTTTCTTTGATTCAATTGTTTTTTCAGGTATAAGTCTATGTTCACGTGTTTGTTTTATGCTTTTCAAATTGTGGTCGCTAAATGAATACTTATTTTGAGTATTTCTTTATTTATAATTAAATAGCTGTGAGCTCAATTTGCTGGACACCATAACTACCGTCAATTTAAGTCATATTGCTTTATCGTTTTTAGTATTCCACGTTAGTTTTGTTATTGATCGACGATGGTTATTTAGTGTTGAATTTTGTAGCAAAAATCAAAGCGTACAGCATTTTTTATCAACAAAATATATGCTCTTAAAATCGTACGATCACAATCCTAGTCATGATACTCTAAAATCGTGGTTACAATGTGTGGCTTATGTAATATTCGACTCAGTTATTTTGCAAAATAAATTATTCAACTACCATTTATTTTAGTAAGACTGCTATGTTTATCTTGCATCGTAAATTTTGTAACGATTTCCTCTTATATCAGTAGCTAATAGTCATATTATTACCAGTCTGCTTAGTTTGAGAACGATAAAATAATATCTTCGTTTTCAAATTCTCTTCCAAACTTTTGCTGATGATAGGGAGTCAGGACTTTATACATTTTATCGGGAGTAAAAAATAATTTTTACCTCGTCTTTTATTATTGATTTGAAAACGACAGTATTTATTTTTAGATTATTTTAAGCGAAGATTATAGAGATGAATCCAATTTACTTGGTTTATGAAATTATCGGTTGTTCCCTTAAGATGGTCGCATATAACAGAGAAAACTAGAATTAACAATTTATTCGATTGTACCATCTATAGATGCATTTTATAAATGTATTATTCAACGTTATCTAGAAGTCCCTATGATACCGTTGTTATTAATACGATTTGATCGATTTACACAGAATAGAATTTACAAAGGAAATGTGTCAGGTAAATAACATTGAAAACTGATCCTATGCAATGCCATGACGACTGCGACTATGTGGCAGTCTGTAATCTGTCAAAACCTAAGAGTGATACTAAATATTCTTTAATAATAATGAAGAATATAATTTTTTCTTTCCGCCTTTCGGCTAGGCAAAATCATTGACAAAATTGTTAACATAGAATAAAATAAATTTTAATTATCTATGCATCCGCAGACTCTACTCTCGCCGTCAGAAGTCAGCCTAGACTGATGAAGTCATTCAGGTTACCCTTAAGTTGTCGATCTCTGCATACGACTTCTGCTACATAACGGAATAGTTGAAGACGTGCGATAAGGCGTCGTAACGATGCCTACAGAAATACAAATGCACACATCTCCACTCTTATGACCTCAAATTGAGCAAAATTTATCATGATACCCATGAGCAGAAGCGCACCAAATGTACGCTCTTTTGACATATGAGCAAGTCCTCCAAATATACTGGGTATAGACTGAAATGCCAAAAATATTTGAATCTAGTCGTTCAAACTTCTCTTGAAATATTCATCGATTCGCAGTATACGCTGGAGTCTCTTGTAAATGTGATAGATTGAGTAAATATTTAGATAATGAATCTAACTTCGCTAAGCACGCGAAGGCTGTCGAATATCAGTGTCATGATATACCCACAACATGTTTTATGAATCGCGATTGACAACGATCAAGTTGGGCAAAATCATTTGGCGTCAAATCCTGCCAAAGAACTGTTAATGCATAGGGCACCTTAAGAGAGAGTGTCGTGCGGAAATATCTGCTAGCTCTAGCGGATGAGAGATTCTTGAGATTCGGGATCGATGCATCGAAGCTAATGCAAAGAGATGCAAACAGTGTTGTGGTATAGTCCTGAAGGACTATAACATCTGCATCTTGAACAGATACAAGGATAATGGCAGAAGCATTTCCTGAGTTCCACTGAATGAGGTTCAGTGAAAACGGTTCGGGATTACTTCACATGCAATGGTGTCACTAAGAGGGACAGCATAAACCACTAGTTAGATTCAATGAAGTAAAGGTTGCTCATCGGCTTTCCGGACTTAACAGCGGGACTACTGACCGCTCCCATGCTGGAGAAAGCATAATCATTTCTCATAATGCTCAATTTTTTACTTGTTTTGACATTCTAAGGGGATCTATGCTATGGGGTACGAGCGTTTTGTTGTCGGAGTAATCAAGGCTGTCGTAATTTTAGGTGGCGTCAATATTGTCTTAAACACTCTTAAAATTAGTGTTTCAACAAACTTTATGCTCTCCGCTATTTTGATGTCCACAATTTTCAATACTTCGTCCATCAACGGTGCTGGGCAACAGGTGAAACTATTGTAGCAATGAGAGGTTTCATTCGTTGACGATTTATTAGCGGTATTATTTATGTCTTTTCTGATATGCTTTAAACAGCGAGCACTTCCTTGACCACACCGAATGAGATTGGCCGCAGTTTGAGCAGCAGGGTGTTGCTGTGCAGGAAGCTAGGTGTTCATCTTTCTTAGAAGGGCAGATCCCACAGATTTTATTCTCTTTGCAGTTGGAACCCCAGTGCCCCCAACAATGGCACTGATTGCAGTGGGGATATGTTAGATGCTCACTGTTTATGAATGTGAATTTTTTAGTTGCATCCCATAACGGGGGTTGCATCTGAGTTTGATAGTATTAAATTATTGCCCTCTGTTGTTTGAGAAAATTCAACAGATGGGGGATATCCCCTTCCCCTTAATAAATCTGATAGTTGTGAGTTTATAACATTTTTCCAGTTCCAATAATTTTCTCCTCTAAGGAGTTTAAAATGTTCGCTAATTAAACTGTCGCCTGGATATGCTTGTAGGAAACCTTAGCAGTATCTTTTAAATTAATATCAGTGTAATTTAATTATTCGTTGGCCAGAGCGGCGGTGACGAACGATATCCTGTAAGAGGTTCCTACCGATTTTGCAAAATTTAATAATATCCTATCTGATGGAAAACTTTCTACAAAACCCCTAAGAAATTTATTGAAAAGTTCATTGATTGCAATCGGTTGTAGCGGAGAAACGATTATCATGTTAATAGACTTTTGTATTGGAAAAAGTTCCTCCGTTGATGAAAAATAAATAGAAGTAGAACCACTTACATTGTTTTGTGGATCGTCTTTGCTTACTTGATTTTTAAGCATTTTTGATACAGAAAAAGGGAGGACCGCTTTTTTGTTCCAAACCACTAACATTGTTTTGTCATCTATCGATAACAAAACATTACTTGATTTTTAAGCATTTTTGATGCAGAAAAAGGGATGACCGTTTTTTGTTGCAAAACCACTAACATCGTTTTATGGATCGTCTTTGCTCACTTGATTTTTAAAAATTTTGATACAGAAAAATATATGACCTTTTTTGTTCCAAACCACTTACATTGTTTTGTGGATCGTCTTGGCTTACTTGATTTTGAAGCAATTTTGATACAGAAAAATGGACGACCGATTTTTTATTCCAAATTCTGTACAAATTGAAAACAAACTATATTCAGGGAATGCTGATTATAATGTGATTTTAATGTTAATACTATCACAAAGTGGTGGCTTTAATTAGACAACACATTAATTCAAGGCTACATTGCATGAAATCAGATTAAATGCATGTACCTTTTATACTCAATAACTAACATCTTATTTTCATCTCATTATTTCCTATGCGTTAGAACATAATTGACGTCTCGAGCACATTTGCTAATACAAAAGTTGACAAATGCCTTCAACTTACAGAAATTAGTTCCCATTATGTATTCGACGCTGTACATCACTAAATGAATGCGTCTAATCGATTTTGGTACAATGGCGGCGAGCTACTCTCAAAATTGCACAAAAATGGATGATTTTTCAAGTAAACAGGACAAGGAGGAAGGTATATCAATCGTATCTTCTCTGTTTTTATCTATAAGGTCAGTACAGTTTCTGGTGTTGATTTTCAGGGTGCGAGGGTACTCCCCCAATCCCTAAACTAAAACTCTCGTTATTATTAAATTACTACAACCTCAAGAATGTCACAATCTATTCAAGATTTGCTTAAAAAAGTTCAAAGATAATTACTCTAATAGAATTCTCTACAACTCTGTAAGGATGTACGATTCGGAGATCAAAATATCCTTTGCAACTACGGATGTTCTAAATCAATATGTTACCAATTTTAATGAGAACTTAAGTGAACTTGGTATAATACTAATTAAGCCAATCATGGCGTCCGTCAAAATAACGAACCTCCCGACTCATCTCGAAGAGAATGATATTTCTGACCTTAAATCTCGATTCAAGATTTCTGCCTTTCGTCCTTCATCGGTAAGAGTGGTTTTGCACTCCCAATTGGATTCGGCCCAGCTTTTGTGGAGCGACACGTTTTGTTTGATTCAATCGGTACTTATCATTGAAAGAACATCAAATCTGATTATGAATTTAAATAACGATTTATTTACAACAGCAATTTCTTGTAAAGGACCTGGACCAGAGGTTGGCAGGAAAAATTCAGCAGCAATTTCTTGTAAAGAAATTGCTGCTGAATTTTTCCTGCCAACCTCTGGTCCAGGTGTCGGGTCCTGGACCAGAGGGTTTTGGAATACAATTTGAAATTCGAAATCCTGTTCTCTGAGAACTACACTTATCCGCACTAAGTGTAGTTCTGGTGCGGATAAGAACTACACACAACCCCTTTGGGGGGCACTGTTCCTCCAACTGCTCCAGGGAAAATACATGCGGAGTTTTTGGCACATTCTGTCAATGCCTAGAATTGGGGGAGAGATGCTCCTCTCTTACCCGGTGCTCAAATTGCGGGGGAACCCACCCTGCGTGGTCCTGCAAGTGCTTACACTTCAAAGCAAATAGAGATTCCTTTACGAACCGGTAGTAACAAAAAAGGATAATTTCTTTTCTAGCATAAGTAGTTCAAGAATGTCTGACAGTGAAATAATGCGACTCACTGACAACAAGATTAACTCAGCAATGAAGAAATTGGAATACATAGCCTCGGACCTCACTACGGCCATGTTTTCCAGCCAAGTACTTCCTACACAAGCAGTATCAGTATCTAAGAAATGGGGGCATCGGCCAACCCCGTTCCCCCCCATAAAGATTAGAAAAATGATTAAGGAAAGGAAAGCGGCCTCCCTGGGAGATGAAGACAATGCCCGTGGGCAAGTGTCCACTCTGGACTGTTCTGGTGGTGAAGGGGGTAACACGTCCATCCATAGCTCCGTCTAGGGATGAGGCAATCCCACACAGCTGACCTAATACAATGCAGAGTACTCGAGAGCCTTTTTCACTGAATATCCCTCAGTGGAATTCCGGAGGAGCTTCTACCCTTAGACTTCTATCTGGTAGAGATGCAAATGTTATAGTCCTTCAGCAGACGCGGTCTATCCGTCTCCCCCAGGACATTACTCGATTCTTACCAAAGCACATGTGTCCCCACTATACTCCATACCTAACCCCACCTCACTCTTCTTCATTTCAAGGTATTTTAACCCTAGTTAAATGCTCCTTAAGATCGTCCCTTCTACTCAACTATTCTTGTCCAGCCCTTTCTTGTTTAGTAGTTTCACTCAGTATAAACGGTAAACGGATCAATCTGACCAATGTCTACATACGTCCAGGTGAGATTCACAAGAACCGTGACCTCCTGGATAGGATTATAGACAGCGGCTATGACATGGTACTTGGTGATTTTAACGACAGAAATGGTCGTTGGATTAATGCAGCACTCCGCAGAGCCAGGAACGGCTCTCTTATTCATAAACCACCGTCACCCACCTTTCATTGCACATCAACAAATTCACTCCTAGATTTATTACTGCTCCGTGAGAATTGGTTGCTAAAACCCTTCTGTACGGAGCAGTTGCGGCAACATCTGTCTACCTTTCCTGATCTAATTCGCTGGCGGATAGAAGAGGATACGCTGCTTCGAAGGAGATTCCACTTTGACCCTATCAGAGTGGCTTTCTTTCAGGCTGCTATCCAACGCTTCCCCCGAATTGGTAATGAGAGGTTAACCGAATTTAATTCCTACCTCTCCTCGCAAGCCACCGCATTGCTCTCTACAACCTATAAAGGTCGTATTTTCAGACACACTCCGACAAAACACAAGACCTTATCATATTTGCTCAGTCTCCCCAATCTCTCTGCTTCTGCCAGGCAGGTTCTCTCGAAAGAATATTGGAGCACTATATATAGGTTTTAACTGGGTAGAGATAAGGTTAGCATTGCTTCCCTTAATCCATCCCAGTCTTCCTTCTGGAAGAAATTCAAGAGGGAGAAGTTTGTCTGTTTGAGGGATAGGGCATTGGGTTGGATTGGAAATATAGGTCTTGATACAGTTTTGGAGGAGTCACTATCCCTACATAATTATGGAGCCAATCAATCACCTCAGCCAATCCTGCCTTGGGGAGACTTCAGGAGTAGGGATTTATCTGTCACAGGTATCCTTAACTCCTGGGGGCCTCTTCCGGGCACCTCCAAATTCGTCGTTCCACTCTTTTCTCGTGTCTGTCAGCGTTTTAAAGCCGAACAAAGAAGAGAAGTGGCCGTCACAATGCTATTAGCCGCCCCATCCGATGTGGCCGGCATCAACATCAGTAGACGAATTTTTATTCCAAAAAAGTTTTCGGTCTCATGTCCTAAAGACCTGCGGCCCATTTCGATTCAAAATTCCCTCGTATCGATCTACGAAAAAGCGTTTGCGCGTAAAATCCAGGATCATCTGATAAGGCGAAATTTAATCCCTACAGCTTTCCATGAATTCGTCATAGGTCGCTCGGTCCATTTAGCAGTTGGTGAGGTGGAACAGTTTTGTCGGGATAATATCCATAGTCTAGTTGTGGATGTTTTCCTTGACTTTTCCGCTGCTTTTGACCGCACCTCCATTCGTTTTGTGATCTCTTCTCTCAGGTCTCTCGAGTTGCCTGCGAGAATCGTTAATAGGGTGGAGGTACTGTTGTACACCAAGCGATTTTATTATGAAGACGACACTGATGCGCGTCAGTTCTACCCTATTACGGGTGTGCCTCAAGCCTATCCTTTCTTTTATCTTATTTTTTTGCTGCCTTAATGATTCTATTTAAAATATTTAAACGCGAACAACGTCTAGTGGTATACGCTGATGATACCACATCCCTGTTTTCTGGACGCAGGTGCAAAGACGTAGTCTCGGACATCAGCCGATTCTTTTTAAGATTAAAAGACCAGTTACCCAAGTCCAATTTTATTTTAAATTCCGCCAAATCGCAGGTGGTTGTCTTTCATGGCACCCCTGCAACAAAGCAAAAACTTAAGAGATTAACACTCTATGCCCTCTCCATTTTGCAGCATCAACCACTCCTTACCTTCACAGTTCGAGTAAAATACCTGGGGTTCACCGTTACGGTGAACTGGTCGGCGAAAGCTGACCTGGATAGACTCAAACGTATCATGAAGAGAGTTAGATGGGCCCTGAAACGGGCCCAGCATCTGTCACTAATAGGGAAAACCTAGGAGCGCCTCTGGGGCACCTGGGCTTTATCGGGATTAGTCTTCTTTGCTAGAGGACTTCCCCTAAAGCAAAGTCTATGGTTTCTCAAGCTGCTCATCTCTCGTTTACCCAGCATAGTCCGCCTCGATTGAAATCTTCGGGGGGGGGTGAAAGACCCCGGATGGTTCAGTCGAAAAGCGGCTTTTTGGATTGGCTGTCTCACAAGACAAAAAATGAACTCTTTTACATATTTTTAACTCATTCTAACTTTGAAGAGATACTGACTTTAACAGTAATCCACAAACCGAAATGTTGCTCCAACTGAAAATAAGAGCAAATGTCTTTCGTTAGGATTTTTGCCTATAATAACTAATTTAGATTACAAAATTTCTTAACTGGTCGGTTTGATATTATCCTCGTGTGGTTGTTTGAATCCTATCAGCATCACTGTACACTACAATCAGCGTGGGTGGACCTCATCAGCAGTGAGCCCACGCCTACATTTCGTGTTTCGGTCCTTTTTACTGCTTCTGCTGATTCCTTGTCGCCGAAATGCTGGTTTATATTTGGCTTATATACCAAATTACACAATTAATGTGTTCTATATTTGGTGTGGGCGGTAACTAATATTCGCAATTCGAATCCACCACACACCGATTTTTTATTCCGTTCTTATACGAAATGTTCACTGGACAGTAAACCGTAAGCTGTCTTTTTACTATTGTGAATATTGCATACACGAGCTGCTATTCTTAACTGGTCGTTTTGATATTATACTCGTGTGGTTGTTTGATTCCTATCAGCATCACTGTACACTACAATAAATAAATTTAGATTACAAAATTTGCCAGTCAAATTCGTAATCTAAAGTTCGTCAAATTTAACATTTGACGAACAACAGCTATATACATTTTTACTGATAAAATAATTTTTATAAAACATCAAGAATCTAATTAATCGATAGTTGCAATAATGTCTGTCCATTTATTCTGCACATTATTTGAGTATTTAAATATTTATTTTAATTGAAATATTACTGGTATATCGATAAAAACTTTTATTAATCGATCGTTGCAATGTTGTTATTCAGCTTCAAAGTAGCGTACTGAGTGGAATAGGACCCTATTATTATTTCGGTAAACTTCCGCAAGAATATGTTAAATAGCTTATGGCGCTCTATTGGCGCTGATAGCTTAATAACTGCCAGATTTTTTAATTTGGGTATTGGGGGAAGTTCCCCAATTACCTCTTTTACGGTAGATGAAAACAAACCACTTACCTCGTTTGATATTGTAGACGCACTTACCTGCATTTTGTTTCAGGTCAAAGTTAATATCTTACAATATACAGTAGCATCTCGACAGAGATGCTACTGTATATTGTGAGCATCTCACAATATATAGTAGCACGACTCGACATAAGTTTAGCTTCACGCTAAATGAATGACATTTTTCCAGATATGTATTCTCCCTACAACAAATTCATAGCTTTAGATGAATGCATTTTTACTAATACAAATCTTGAAATATCAGAACATTATTTGATAATATAAAATTTTGAAAGTAGCCAAGCTCGAAAAAGGTGGTGGTTATAGATTTAGAATCCAATATTAAGAAACTTGTCATCTCTTGCTTGACTGATTTAGGCAACGTAAGAACATAATTGAGGGTCTACACCATCACATTTATTGCCGTTAATCTTGACGCTAGGCCAAAAAATAACTAAAGCATCAGTATTAAAAGCAAAAGGTTTACGTTGTCATTCCAAAGTTGGCCATAACAAACGTTAAAATCAAGAATCTTATAATCGTTAGATGCAATTTCGTTGTTTTATTCATTATTTGAGTATTTAGTACATCTATATTATTTGAGTATTTCAATAATATTTTTGGTATATTTATTTTCTTGTATAATGAGTTTAAGAATATAATTCCCTTCAATAAGTTTTAAAAAATGCAAGAAAATATATTTTATAGTGACAAGATGTTTCGCTTAATCGACCCTCTTGACTTTCATTATTTATTAAGGTAGCCTTGTACATAAGAAAACTTAAATTAATGATTAAAATTAATAACTTTGGACAACTGCTGCTGTTAATAGCTCAGAAACTGTTCACTTCATAATATTCTAGAATTCTGATTGTTGTTTGTTATGGCGTACGGAATTTTGAATCTATTTGCAGTTTACTGTCCGGTGATCAATTCGCATAGGAACGAATAATAATTGAATTAATAGTTCACTAACGAATTAACTAACGAATAATATTTGCTATTTTGCTATTCCATTAATTCGCTATATTATTTGAGTATTTCAATAATATTTTAAAATAACATTTAGTCAATACTTTTTTATACTTAATGACTTCGGAAAAACTGATGTTGTTGAACAGCCCAGAAACTATTAACTTGCTAGTATTCTAGAGTTCTGTTTGTTGATTGTTATGGTACACGGATAATCGCCGGAGGGTCGGCGATTACTGTAGGGGTAAAAAATAAGGCGAGCTGTTTCTGAAACAAATTCTCCAATTGCTTGAAGATATCTTGTCTTGTGGAGTCGACTAACCTGATAATGTCGTTGTCAGTCATTCTACCCGCAACTGCACCAAAAGTCACGGGGTCATCTTTTTTATTGAAGTGAGGATGAGCAGTGGCGGGAACAATACAGTTTGAAGTTCGCACACTTCCTGAACCACGCCGGATGGGCTCCTCCACAATTTGAACACCTGGGCTGGGAGGAGAAGTTACCGCCAACTTGCGGGCAATTCGTTAGGCCTCATACCCCACAAGACTTCTCCTTAACACATCCAGATCCCCAGTGGCCCCATTCGCGGAAAGTATTGCAGTGCGGGTAAGTTAGCTCGTCGGCGCTTATGAGTTTAAACAATAAATTATGTCCCAAAAATGGGTTACAGGCGGCTTTTGTTATGATCTCAGCATTATCAATAGAAGAGGCCGCAGAAGCTATCGGGAGAGAAAATTCGTTCTTCCCAGTCACGTACCGGAAGGTTTTAGTCTAAATAGTCTCTTTAAAGACTAAATATCCTTCTCATCCAGTAGGGGTGGAAGATTCGAAATTTTGATGGAAGCTTGAATAGGTTTAAATTGTATTGTCCCAACATCCATAAGGATGAAATAAATGCATGTAGTTGATATTTTATTCAAATGCATTTTTTATATTTTTTTAGCAAATGCATGTAATTGATTTTTATTAAATTCAATTGGCTTTATAATCGTTTGTAACTTAGGAATATATCAACCTCCTAAGAATGAAAACTAATCTGTGAAATGTAAAGATGTTATTAATTTATTATAAATTTATATAAATTGTTTGTTATGAATTTAATTATGTTGTGAATTTATTCATCGTTTATAAAAAATATATCAACTTAAGAATATATCAACCCCCGATTCTTCAATATTAGGAATAAAAAACTATAGTTAAATAAATATGGCAGTAGAATTTTTCGTCATTAGATAATTCAAGAACTGACATTAAATTGAAATTTAATATCTTAAGTTATTTATCCAGAAAGCCTTATTCTTAACAAAACCAATATTAATGATAAAGAAGGTGTAAATCTAGATATGAACATTAAATTAACATTAACTAAAACTACTATTAATTTATATCGTAAAGATAGCATATTTAAATTTACAAGAAACATATTTTTGCATGAGCATTCATGCATACCATATAATATAAAATATAATACATTAAATAATGAAATTTTAAGAATTGCAACAATATGTAATGATATTGACTTTAAAATCATTTAAATAATTTAATAGATACATATTTTAAACTAGATTACTATAAAAATAACATCAAGCAGAAAATAGTAAAATATATAAATCAACACAATAATATAAAGAATAAATTTAAACTCTTAAGTGGCAAATTTTTATGGATGGATAATAAATAATATAATTTGCATTAGAATAAGATACTAGATAGTTAGTTCAGAGGAAATACATCATTAGCATGTATTTGGCCTCGCTGAAAGGGCCGAAACATGATAGCATAACAGTTCCTCCTGATGACCTCTAATTCTTATTCTGATACAACGTCTGTTATTTATTAGTCAATTCATAAAAATGACGTTTATTTTAAATTTCATTTTTTTACTTGATTTAAATTATAGAAAATCTAAAAACAATTATTAATTTTATTATTTAATTATTAAATTTTGATTTAGCATTATTATGTTTTGTTTATTTTATAATTATATTAAATACGTAGACTCTGTTAGCTGATTTAATTTGTTAACGCCTATTAAAATTAAATGGAATTTTATTAATTTTTATTCGACTATTAAAATTGAATGACCTGCCCTGAAAATCTATGATGAAAACTAATAGTTAAATAAATATTTTCTTTTTCTTTAGCGTTTCTCCCGTGTAAGGACGGGGTCCGCTGTTTTTGAAAGTTGCCTTCATTTGATTTTATCGAGGGCGTCTTTGATTTCAGGACTAGACACATCAAATCCTGACTTATAACGTCCATCCATCGCAATGTGGGTATTCATATCGGTCGTTTTCCATATACTATACCGATGATGTTTTTATTTCATGGATGGTGTTCGTGTGCGCTGATAACGTGGCCATACCATTGTAGTCGCTTTTCGCGGAGTTTATCTTTATCGTCATTAGATAATTCAAAAACTGACATTAAATTAAAATTTTATATCTTAAGTTTGTTAACGACTATTAAAATTAAGTGCTACTTATATGTTATTACTTTTCGCTATTGTCAGTAAGGAAGCATGCAGCATAAAGACTTTCATTGTTTCCAGACAGATTCCTAAAATACATTTCATTCGTACAAACTTGAATTATTGAACCAACATCGATATCTAAAGTTTAAAGTTTTTTTAATGTGCAAATCCACACAGACTGTGCTTACAAGCCCACAAAAGCGAAAAAGATTGAAAAAAGAAAGTTACTCGTTTAGTAGCATCGATTTTAGTTGTGTTTCGAAAAATGACAGTGAGAACGAAGATTGTAAGTGATCAAGTAGGGAATTCAAAAGTAGAGGAGCAGCGATGTGTAGATATCGACGGATAAAGTTGGTTGAGTGAAAAGGTACGTGTAGCCATAAAGAAACACAGAAACGTAGGTGAGTAGAAAGAGAGCGATATTCACTTGTAGTTAGTAGATAGAGATAAAAATAATTACAGTGGAGAAGGAGATAAGTTAGACAAAGCAGACAAAAACAAACGCGATGTTCAATACTTAGTCATCCAAGTTTTGATAAATGAGAGGAGATATGATCGTATTTACGAAGTCGAAAGATGATGCGCACAGCAGTGTTAATGAGGCGCTGAAGACGTTTAAGGGATGACTTTGAAAAAAGACGAGAATGCTAAGACAGTAATCAATACGCGGGAAAAGAAGGGATGAGATAAAAGATTTACATAAACTAAAATCTAGAGAATTTCTGACGAAACGAATATCACGGAGAAGAATATTTGAAGATCTAGTTTTATCACGAATTAAGTGATCGAGATTCATATTACTGTCGAAGTGAACGCTTAGAAATACTAGTTTATCTACAGCAGAAATAATTGTGGTCTGAAGATACAGAGAAAGAGAAAATACAGAAAAGGAGAAGGGTAAAATCCATAACACTTTAGATTTGGTAGGATTGAGGGACAAGCGCAAAGAAATTAGATGTTCTGATAGAGCACGAAGACAATTCGACGAGGATATGAAAAGTTGGCTTAGGAAATGAGGAGACGAGTGAGAATAAAAAAGTATATCATCAGCGTACTGCAATACTCTGAAGCAGATTTTTTTAGTTATAAAAGATAAATCTCAAAGAAGAAGCGTAAAGAGAATAGGGCCAAGTACAGAACCTTGAGGTATACTAAAAGAGAGGAAATAAAGGAGAACAGGACGGAAAATGATCGATCGGAAAGATACGAAGAGAACCAAGCCAAGGTAGACGAAGAAAATTCATCATTGATAGCGAAAACGAGAAAGAAGGATTTTGTGATCGACAATGCCCATTGTCAATGAAAGATCGAGCAATATTATCACACTACATAGTCCTTTGTCACGAGCGGAGAGCATATCAGAAAATACTTTATGACATGTAGTTCGGTAGAATGAGTGATATTTAATATTGGACACAATATGCCCCACACGTTTGACCACTTCAGTAATAAAAAGGAGATGCTATGCGGATTATTCAAATACGAAATCCTGTTGGGATATACTTGCCCTAAAGTTGGCCCATTCTTGTACGCATTACTAGAAACCATGTTATTTCAACTAACATTATACAAAGAATCCAGAGTATATACTAAGCTTGTCAATTCAGCAACCGCCTAAGCCGTAAAACCGTAAATGGGGCTGATTCTAGATCAGGATTTACACAGTAAGGTCATTAATGATTTGCCCATCAGCTAAGATATCAAATCGTTTACTGAGCTAATCCTGCAATACTGTTCCTATCAAACTCAAGGTGTCAAAGAACAATGACATTCCTACTGACAACATTTGAAGTACTCAAAGCATAAGTATTATTATGGCACAATACCCAACCGCATGCCATCGTAACCGATTTCACAAATCCATGTACATACTTGTCATTTTCATTCCGTGATGTTGCCAGTTTGCCCAAAACCGTCTTGACTGCACCAAAGTTAACTAAATTCCATGCGTGCATTGCACGCTTTCTAGCACCATAACAAACAAAATTAATAGTGGCGAATTAATCGCCTGCGGGTATTTGGTGCATATAATCACCATGGACCTTTAATCTCGGTAGCCCAGCTGCCATACCTGCTAATACTAAAAAATCTCCATCATCCAAGTTCTCCGAAAATAAGACAAAAGTTAGGTTTGACAAATCATCGGCTACAGCTTGATACATCGGTTCAGCTGCATCAGCCCTCAACTTTCTGTAGAGAATTACTCCCTCAGCTGTATGTACTATCTCAACCACCGGTGCATTATCAACAGTTAAATATTCTGCAATACCCAATTGCCAATATAAGTAAACAATAATGTAAACCATAGTATTATCATAAACATTCTTTGAATTAAGTAATAGACCAAAAACTCTGGCCGCTAACTCAGTTGTCAATTGTTGTTCAGAAGTTAGAAAATTCTAAACTCTTTTGGTTTCAGGAATAGCTCCTGTCATTACATGACTTATTACCGTATCTTCTAATTTATAGAGCAATCTATGACTCATAGCCTCTAGAGTTATAGCTCCGGTCACATGGGCTAAAGTCATGTGACATTCTGAGACGAAATAAATGAAGTTTTATGCGATTTTGTTGTTTGATTCATTCGCTATATTATTTGAGTATTTTAATAATATGTTTGATATAATATTTAGTCAACACTTATATGCTTCTCTTAGGCTTATCTGCATTTTACATTATATACTCGTCACATCACATTGCATGGTATATTGCATAAACTTGATAGGTTTACATGTTCTAAACATCGTTGTATTGCTTATTATAACTTGTGTTAGATAGTCGCACCTTTATCTTTTTTTTTGTGAATTCGTTGACAACAAGATATAGCAAGATGTGACATTCTATCCATCGTAGCAGACACTCATTATCTCTATGCAGGGATGACTTGATGAATGATAGTTTTATATTATTTTGTCTCTATCTAGTCTGACAAGTTTTTTATCACAAGAAACAAGTTATCAACAGCTACTTTCTCCAAACCGAGTTTATTACAATAGTTACCTATCTAAATACTCTACCGTTTGTTGTCAGGGTATCACCAAAATACGGGTAACATATTTTTACAGTGAGGTAGCACTGCCTATTCGAATGGTTGTAAAACTAATCTTACTCTATACGATATCAAATATTACTCCATAACGAGACTATCTCCGACTTGTTCGCATAGACAGATGTCAGCGTAGGCGTTGTGTTTTCTACTGCGCAGGCTGCTAGAAATGCCCAGTAATCACCTCTTCTGCAAACATTAAAAATTGAAAGCTATATTGATTCTTGATAAACCTGTGTGGATAAAGATTTAAGCTTAGATATCCATGATGCCAGATTTCAGCATAGGTGAAACAATTTATAGATAAGCTATTTTTCCAATGTAAATATTTAGCCATAAACTGCGTTTTATGTAAAAATATTTAGAATGAAAAAGTGCATACACGAGCGAGTATCATCTTTTGGTCGGCTTCATAAATTATCCTCATGTGAATTCTTTAATCCTATATGCAGCACTGTACACTACAATCAGCGTAGGTGGACCTCATTAGCAGTGAGCCTACGCCTACCTTTCGTGTTTCGGTCCTTTAATTATCTGCTGAAATTTTCCTCTGCTGCCTTTATGTAAAAACAATCGATTCAATTTGTAAGAAAAAACATTTCCGCTTGTGCAAACTGTACGTTGTATCCGTCGATTGAAACCAAAAGACGATAATAACACAATAGTTGACGGTAACAACCGACAATCTGGCTTTTGAATTTTCTTTGACAGGAAACCGGAATCTGCCGGGTAAATAGAATGAACAACTGCATACACGAGCGAGTATCATCATTTGGTCGGCTTCATAAATTATCCTCGTGTGAATTCTTTAATCCTAGAAGCAGCACAGTACACTACAATCAGCGTAGGTGGACCTCATTAGCAGTGAGCCTACGCCTACCTTTCGTGTTTCGGTCCTTTAATTATCTGCTGAAATTTTCCTCTGCTGCCTTTCTGTAAAAACAAACGATACAGTTTGTAAGAAAAACATTTCCACTTGTGCAAACTGTACGTTGTATCCGTCGATTGAAACCAAAAGACGGAAATAGCACAACAGTTGACGGTAACAACCGACAATCTGGCTTTTGAATTTTCTTTGACAGGAAACCGGAATCTGCCAGGTAAATAGAATGAACAATTGCATACACGTACGAGTGTACAGAAAGACAGCAGAGGAAATATTCAGCAGATAATTAAAGAAACACGAAAGGTAGGCGTAGGCTCACTGCTAATGAGGTCCACCTACGCTTATTGTAGTGTACAGTGATGCATTTAGGATTAAAGAATTCACACGAGGATAATTGATGAAGCCGACCAAATGATGGTAAAAATATTTGTTTTGATTTTTATGTTTGTAGTTTGATTTTGTTAGGGAAGTGGTTAAAATGGATCATTAAGTGTTTAAAGCAATCATTAACCTGTAACAGATTTAGAGTATTTTTTTATTTTAAGTAAATTGTATTTTTTTGTGATAACAAGATTACCCATTTTTGACATAAATAAAAAAAGGTTCACTGATATCCACGATGTTCTTCAATTAGATGATATATAATTATGTTGATTTCCTTTCTTTATACAAAATTATTGCTTTTGTAAGGTTTAATTTATTAAAATGAAAATAAAATTAACTGAAATTAAAACTCAAGCTTTTTCTTTATTTTTCTTTAAAAGGTTCTCTATTTTTCTCGCAGGGTGTTCTTTTAAACAAAGTCATGTATAAATAAACCTTTTTTATCGGAATTTCACATAGCTTTTCACATAAAATAAAAAAGTTAAAATTTGACTGTTACTCAATTTAAAATTGATTTATGCGTTCCATACAGAACGTAGAATAAGCAAACATGTAATTCATATGTTGTTCGTTGACGCTTGTGTAGTAAAAACGGTATTTATAACCTAAAACCAATTAATGTATCATGTCACGTATTTTTGATGTAGCTGAAATATGCAATTATTTTGAATATTAATTTTTTTGCACACATTTATTTACTGATAATACAAGAAACGATTGTTACCCTCAAATGGTCCCTATGAAATTCTTATATAAAATTTATTTAAGTTGTTATCTTGAATTTTTATCAGCTATGACGACCGGGTTGTTTATTGTAGAACGGGCATATCGTATGCACATTGATGATACTTTTGCTAGCGCAAAACCCATTCTGCGTCTTAAATACAATTTAAGACTTGAATACAATTCTGAATATTAATAGTTATTAGATTCATAATTATAAAATGAATAATTACGAATATTTTGGAATCTCATGTTTGATCTTATCATCAAAGATGGGGTTGATTTCTATTTAGCTTAGAGCAAGCCTGATACATTAAAACCATATACAACTTCCGTAATAAAATCTAGTTTAATACCAAATAGTTATTTAATCAAGTTACCGATTTAATTATTAATGGTTATGTAAATTGAAATGGCGAGCATGAGATACCGTTAAATAATTGTGCAACGTACCATTTACATATTTAACTTATCACGCAATGATTATAATTCAGAGTTTGGTCATACTTTATTTCTTGTCTATGGTATATCATAAACTGAAAATCGCTTCTGGCTCACTCGATTCAAAGTTTTGTGGACGTTTTTGATAACATAAATAGCTGTTATTACTCGAAAACTATTTAAGGCACTGGATAAATTACGATTTTTAGCACTTAAATTATGATTTATAATGATCGTAGCAGAAATATTTTATTTTTTACAAACCGCGCTTGTAAAATAGTGCTCTTTAAAACATTGTTATTGAAAATGATACAATATAAACTCAGACTTTGGACAAAAAAAATGTAGACATATTTGAACAGTTTAGCATATTTATATTCTCATTCTTGTATAGCAAATGAGAAATACAATATAAATGAAACACGTAGTTTGAATATAAGTAAACATACATCCACGTTTTTATCTGCCTTCTAGAGTATACGAATTTTATTAATGATTATGTTCAACAAGCTTTTTTGTTCCTGTAACAACCTTGTTAAATCCCTTGAGGGTATCTGTCTATAATTGGCCTAGTAATATACATTACTATTTGGCATTAATTTTTACGAAACTAATATGTTTATATTAGTTTCGTAAAATATTTATATCTGTCTATAATTGGCCTAATATACATTACTATTTGGCATTAATTTTTACGAAACTAATATGAATCGTAAGCTTCAATAACACTCTTTTCTCGTTTTAATTAGCTAGTGACTTGTGCTTGTATCAGAGAAATTGTTTTTATACAATCTTTAGACTTATTAAAATAATTGATTGATTACGATGCAAAACAACGGAGGAAGCAGCTTCAGAAAATTTAAATTTTGATTTCATCTTTTAAACAAACTTGACTATTAACTCATTATTTTTATTAATTTAGCTTCGATTTTTTTTTGTGTTGTGCCAAATTAGACCAAGATTCTTCTGTTGCTAAGAATCTTGGTTAGAAACCAGGTTTATTTAAAGATAATAAGTCAACATAACCAGTATTATTATGCGTATCTTTGATCCAATACAAAGACGAAATACATATATTTTGAATCCAAAAAATCAAAATCATTTGAAAAACTCACGTAATATAATTATCAACAGCGATACACAACATTTTGACTTCTCCGGGTGTACCATTGCACGGCAGCAACGGACAAAACAATACCAATATGTCAAGTTAAAAGCTGATATGTTTGAGTCAATGTGTATGGAGTTGGAAGGAATAAAGGAATGATGTCGTAGCTGGTTTCTGTTGCTAATCACTCTCAGTTATTGAGCATAATTATCTAAAATATACTTAAAGAATCTATCAAAGGATAACCAGCAAGAATTCGATTTTTTATGTTAATATTAAGCCTGGCATGTTGTGAGTTAAGGTGTATGGAGTTGAAAATAATGAAGGAATGAAACCGTAACTGGTTGGCTGTGAAATCACCTTGTGTGATCTAACAAAATTGATAAAATAAATGAAAGAATTTATCAAATGATAACTTGCACCGATTCAATTAACTCCTGATCACATCAGTGCTAAATATAAAGAAAAAATGCTTTAAAAGCATCTCGGCAAATGGGGTTTCAGAAATTCATTACATTGAAAGTTTCATAATATGATGAATTTCTTGACGTGCTGGACAGTTAGCCTAGTTGTGAAAGCCTTGAACCACCGATTGAAAAAACCTAAGTTTAAATCTGAAAGTGAAACTATGTTCAAAAGGAAACAACACCGGTAAACAGCCTTCTGATGATACCTGGCGTTTCATTGCACAGTGTTAGCAGTCAAAACAATACCAATATATCATGTCTAAAGCTGATATGTTGTGATTCAAAGTTTACTGAGTTGGGGGTAATGAAGAAATGAATAAATAGCTGATTTCTGCTTCGAAATCACTTTATATGATATATTATAATTGTCTAGATTCAATGAAATACTTTTATAAGAGATCACGAGCGCTGATTTAATTATATCCTGAGTTTATATAGGAAATAATGTTTTGAAGGTATCTCGGAATATACGGTTTCAGAAATTCATCGCATTAAAGGTTTTATATACTGAAGAATTTCTAGCTTTACTTGATGGTTAGCCTAGTCGGTTTGGCATAGACACACCAATTAAGATAACCTCGGTTTAAATATTAAAGTGAAACAAGGGTTTAACAGGAAACAACGTCAGTACTCAGACTTCTGATAAGTTTATGTATATTTTTTGCACGACGGTAGATGACGAAACAATCCAATATGTCATTACCAATACGTACATTGAAGTCACATTTTGCGAAATCAATTGTAATTTATTTAAAAACTAAAGGCCGATAGAAGATTTTATTGAGTAGATCTATAAAACATGCAATAAACGTGTCACAAGTTAAACCAATAGAATTCATAACAATAAATAGTACATCAATCTCCCCACTTGTAAAAAAATTCATATCGGCAGGAGGATGTCAGCTGCATGTCAGCTGGATTATTGTGTAGATGGACTTTCTATTTCATTGCGTCGTATTTTATTATGAACGGAATCTTTTGTGGACTCCACATCTAGTGGTGAATGGTCGTTTACTTGTTCTTTCGTATCCTTCATGATCTCGATTTGTGTCTTGGGTTTATTTCGTTCGTATTGTTGAGATGACAAGAAGCGATATATTTCGTCGATACTTGAACAGCTTCTTCATTGTCAAAATATACAGTTAGTTAATTAAGGTTTGCGTCAACCAGCTTAACTTTCTCTACACGACGATCGTATTTTGATTCTCCTCTCGAATTCTTCAAAACTCGACCTTGCTGCGCTGTCATTCAGACAAAGTGATTCCATAGGCATACCGTCTTCGAAATCTAAATAGTCTCTCATGATGGGTCATAACAGTGTATATGATGCTGCTAATCAAATTGAATGTAAATAGTATTGACTGTTGCCTCTTCTTTATTTTTACAACGGTTCAAGGATAGCGAGCTGAGCAGATTTTAAAATGGTTTTATTAAATTTCTCACATTGACCGTTGCCACGAAGATTTTCAAAGAGTGGATTGGGAATAAATCATTTTTTTTTCGTTTGAGAAAGCTTTGAACGTTTCGTGACAAGAAAGCGGCGGATCTGTTTTAATGCACTCTCGAAGGAGTTTTAAATTGCAGAATTAGCATATGCAGACACAAAAACAATCATTATACGATTGTCTTTACATTCAAGTACAAAAATAATGAAATTTTGTCGATTAAATCAATGCAATTGAAGCGATTTAATCAACGCTAAATTTTGAGCTTTCAAGTAACAAGGATTAATTTCTTAGCAATTATCGCACTTTGAAACTATATCCTTGACCTCACTGAATGAAAAAATCAATTAAACCAAAGCTCTGAATACGATACCTTGATGGCGTACTTTTATCATTTCCAGGAGAATATAGCGAATTAAATGGTCGATAGATAAACTGATTCGAAAGCTTGAATTCAAATTCACATTAAAGATTCGACTAACATTGAGCCAATGATGGACATCAAAGTTTATTTGGAAAACAATTTCGAACAAGAAACGACAGTATTTGGATCTTGTGCATTATCACTCTCAGAATGACACTTGTGTATTATCTTTCCCCAGAAAAAAATGTAATAAATCAAAAATCTGATCTACATCATCACAAGGAACATTGTCTCTCCACATTCACTCACTTAGATAAAATTTTACTTTTTTTGCAACTCTCATCATAGCTTTAGTTTCACACTTTTGTTTATTCCAGTGAGACTATATTTAGTGTATGAACCCCGGTTATAGGATCTACAAAATACAGTTTGTGCTTAATTGTACCATGCGCATACATATCATAATTAATACTTCGATATGCATTTCACTTGTCACCATGTATTATAGAGTGAGGATATATAACTTTATCTATTATGGGTATCAAGGTCTCCTTCGTCCTGTCTGGAACAATCTCCATATATCCTTGAGCAGGGAAGTAAGAATTATCCACGATCCTAAATATCTATAATTGCTCCACAGATGCTCTCCCTCTGCAAAACTTAAGTTATGATAAAGGCATGTTTCATCAATTTGACAAATAATGATCTCACCGCCCAAGATTACAGGATTATTGATTATATATTTATTACACAATAAAATTAAAAACTTCATAAGTCTTTTTACAAATATCTAAATCTTCATATATTGTATTTACCTTCTGTCCAACTGCATACCCATATATCAGTTCAGTGTAATCCTAAAGAGACATTCTAAATTCTAGCAAACAACTTTCACTCCATATAGGCTTTGTAGTTTTATATTTAGTGCAATTCTTTGATTGACACTTTCACACATATCCATGTGCTTATTATATACCGTCTGTACCATTGAATTATCACAGTAATTGCACACAACTGCAATTTTTAAAACTCTTTTTGTCTCACAAAACGATATTTGTTCCTCGATTCTCATTAAAGATAATCTTCTTATGATTTCTGTCTAGAATGACATGGGTATCACAGTAATCGCACACAACTGCACTTTTAAAAACTCTATGTCTCATAAAACGATATTTGTTCCTCGATTCTCATTAAAGATAATCTTCTTATGATTTCTGTCTAGAATGACATGGGTATCACAGTAATCGCACACAACTGCTTTTTAAAAACTCTTTTTGTCTCAGAAAAAGATATTTGTTCCTCAATTCTCATTAAAGATAATCTTCTTATGATTTCTGTCGAGAATGACATGGGTATCACAGTAATCGCACACAACTGCTTTTTAAAAACTCTTTTTGTCTCAGAAAAAGATATTTTTTCCTCGATTCTCATTAAAGATAATCTTCTTATGATTTCTGTCTAGAATGACATGGGTATCACAGTAATCGCACACAACTGCTTTTTAAAAACTCTTTTTGTCTGGAAAAAGATATTTGTTCCTCAATTCTCATTAAAGATAATCTTCTAATGATTTCTGTCTAGAATGACACGGGTATCACAGTAATCGCACACAACTGCTTTTTAAAAACTCTTTTTGTCTAAGAAAAAGATATTTTTTCCTCGATTCTCATTAAAGATAATCTTCTTATGATTTCTGTCTAGAATGACATGGGTATCACAGTAATCGCACACAACTGCTTTTTAAAAACTCTTTTTGTCTCAGAAAAAGATATTTTTTCCTCGATTCTCATTAAAAATAATCTTCTTATGATTTCTGTCTAGAATGACCTGGGTATCACAGTAATCGCACACAACTGCTTTTTTAAAACTCTTCTCGTCTCATAAAAAGATATTTTCCTCGATTCTCATTAAAGATAATCTTCTTATGATTTCTGTTTAGAATGACATGGGTATCACAGTAATTGCACACAACTGATTTTTAAAAACTCTTTTTGTCTCAGAAAAAGATATTTGTTCCTCAATTCTCATTAAAGATAATCTTCTTATGATTTCTGTCTAGAATGACATGGGTATCACAGTAATCTCACACAACTGCTTTTTAAAAACTCTTTTTGTCTGGAAAAAGATATTTGTTCATCAATTCTCATTAATGATAATCTTCTTATGATTTCTGTCTAGAATGACATGGGTATCACAGTAATCGCACATAACTGCACTTTTAAAAACTCTTTTTGTCTCACAAAACGATATTTGTTCTTCGATTCTCATTAAAGATAATCTTCTTATGATTTCTGTCTAGAATGACATGGGTATCACAGTAATCGCACACAACTGCTTTTTAAAAACTCTTTTTGTCTGGAAAAAGATATTTGTTCCTCGATTCTTATTAAAGATAATCTTCTTATGATATATGTCTAGAATGACATGGGTATCACAGTAATCGCACACAACTGCACTTTTAAAAACTTTTTGTCTCACAAAACGATATTTGTTCCTCAATTCTCATTGAAGATAATCTTCTTATGATTTCTGCCTAGAATGACATGTGTATTTTTTATTTAAAATTTATACACTTGTGTATTATCTCCCCCATGGGAGGGATAATACACAAGATCCCAGTATTTTGAATCTCGTATTACTGATTAATTATGCAAATTTAGTGTTGAGCCAATGCATCACTTTATCAGTCGATAAATTTTCAATAATTTTACTAATTTTCCCGCAGAGAATTGTCATTGATAAAAGTTTTTACATCATCATTGTTTCCGACAGAGATACGACGTTGCTTTAATAACGCATATGTAGTCTAATTTTGTGGCGGTTGTTTGCACTTTTATGTGATACAGTCAACATTTATTAACCGTTTCAAGAATTAATGTAAGTTATTAATTTATATCTTAATTTATTAACTCTTGATTTCCTCTTGTTATCCTATTTGCTACTAATTAATTGACTAGTTGAGCACATGCGCCAAAATAAAAGTGAGCATCTCACAATATATAGTAGCACGACTCGACATAAGTTTAGCTTCACGCTAAATGAATGACATTTTTCCAGATATGTATTCTCCCTACAACAATTCATAGCTTTAGATAAATGTATTTTTACTAACACAAATCTTGAAATATCAGAACATTATTTGATAATATCAAATTTTGAAAGTAGCCAAGCTCGAAAAAGGATGTTGTTGTAGATTTAGAATCCAATATTAAGAAGCTTGTCATCTCTTGTTTGACTGATTTAGGCAACGTAATAACATAATTGAGGGTCTAAACCATCACATTTATTGCCATTAATCTTGACGCTAGGCCAAAAATAATTAAAACATCAGTATTAAAAGCAAAAGGTTTATGTTGTCATTCCAAAGTTGGCCATAACAAACGTTAAAATCAAGAATCTTATAATCGTTAGATGCAATTTTGTTGTTTTATTCATTATTTAAGTATTTAGTACAGCTATATTATTTGAGTATTTCAATAATATTTTTGGTATATTTATTTTCTTGTATAATGAGTTTAAGAATATAATTCTCTTCAATAAGTTTTAAAAATGCAAGAAAATATATTTTATAGTGGCAACATGTTTCGCTTAATCGACCCTCTTGACTTTCTTTATTTATTAAGGTAGCCTTGTACATAATAAAACTTAAATTAATGATTAAAATTAATAACATTGGACAACTGCTGCTGTTAATAGCTCAGAAACTGTTCACTTGAGAATATTCTAGAATTCTGATTGTTGTTTGTTATGACATACGGAATTTTGAATCTATTTGCAGTTTACTGTCCGGTGATCAATTCGTATAGGAACGAATAATAATTGAATTAATAGTTCACTAACGAATTAACTAACGAATAATATTTGCTATTTTGTTATTCCATTCATTCGCTATATTAAACGGCTAAATCTTAAACGGCTGAAGCACAAAAGCTTACAGTTTACGTTACCATTACTAAGTTGACCAAAAAGAAAGATAAAAATATTTAATTTTATAATTCAAAGTTGATTAAAATCAAATATTAATCAAATATTATATTGCATTATAATAAATTTTAATAGATTTTTATGTCAGTATTGATTAAAATTTTATAAATTGTTTATTTTAATAAATAGTTATTAAAGTTTATTCCATCCTAATAGGAACAGAGTTTATTTAAATTCATTAATTTGTGCTTAAGATATTTGACGATGTCACTAAATTTATCAGTGACCTAGTAACCTAAAGTGTTTTGTTTTTATAAAAAATCCATAGATATTTATGATTGTCTATATCATATATTATAGGTTTCTAAAATATAAAGTTTCAAGATATTTTTACTTAGAAACTTAATATGTTATTAGATATCGAATTTAACTGTCCACTGTGAATCTCTTTGGCCCTTTGATTATTTGAATAATTTTAGAGCATCACATAAGCAAAAATGATTTTTAAAAAATCGTTTCTCTATTATTATATTATATGATTTATATACTATAATATTTATATTTATTTTCTTGTATAATGAGTTTGAAATGATAATTCTCTATAATTAAATAATTCCTATAATATTTGTAATAATATAGTAATCTCCATAAATCTCTATAATTTCTTTATATTGGAAAAATACAAGAAAAAAATATTAGATTACGATAAATTGTTTTGCTTAATCATCCTCTTTGACTTTCTAAATTTATTCAGATTTTCAAGAGGAAGTGTGAAACCATTCCGCGTGAATTATGTACGCAATCATTTCTAGCCAGACGCGGAAAAACGACGATAACAGTAGCAAGTACCGCTTTGTCATCACAATGACTCATCAGTGCCAGATACCTCCTACTGCTGGATACAGAGGAGGACTGGCAAACGGCACACGAGTCATGTGTATGAAGTACCAGAAAGATTTCTGGTAACTTCACATTGAGTGCTAAATCAGCACTACTGCTTCACCAAATAGGATCATTAGCAAAAGCACTGGCAAATGCCAGCGCAGGTCTCTTTTATCGGCTAATATCTTTTTAATTTTCAAGAGAGAGTGTGAGACCATTCCGCGTGAATTATGTACGCAATCATTTTTAGCCAGACGCGGAAGAACGACGATAACAGTAGCAAATACAGTTTCGTCATCACAATGACTTATTTGCCAGTCCTCTGTATCCAGCAGTGGGAGGGACCTGCGCTGGCATTTGCCAGTGCTTTTGCTAATGATCCTATTTGGTGAAGCAGTAGTGCTTATTTAGCACTCAATGTGAAATTACCAGAAATCTTTCTGGTTATTCATATTGTTTTGCACATAATGAAACTTAAATTGATAATTGAAAATTTATATATTTGAACATTAAAAAAAACAATAAAACGATTATCAGCTTACGTCGTAAAGATAATATGTGCAAATTAACAATAAAAATATTTTATTCGAGAATCTTAAAAATTTTAAGATGTAAAATATTTAAAAAAAATATATTTTTTACAAAAAATATATTTATTATCTGATAATATATAATATATTTCAGATATTTTTATATCTGAAAAATCTTTATATATAAAAATACATTTTTATATGATAAATGACGTTAATGATTATTTATTGAATTAGTATAACGATAAAAGATAATAAGATTTAAGAGAGATGATAAAGATTGCATATATTTAGAAACGTACATTTAAATAAAATTCAAAAGAACAATTATCATCTGGAATCATTTAAATTTACACTAAAACCTGTTTTAAGCAACCACATTTTATATTTCTGCTTCTAAAATAAATTTCTATATTTTAAATATATTAAATACTAAAGAAACTTGATTGTCTTACCTTGTGACTGGAACAGTGAAATTAATTGACGTACATATTTCGAAACGATATTTTCTGATCACTAACCTAGTTTAGAAATGCCAGCATTATAATATTTAGTGTATACATTTCATCTTGAAAATATGACTAATTATAAATTTATTTTAATTAAAATATTTCTTGTATATCGATAAAAACTTAATCGATCGTTGCAATGTTGTTATTCCATTCATTCGCTATATTATTTGAGTATTTCAATAATATTTTAAAATAACATTTAGTCAATACTTTTTTATACTTAATGACTTCGGAAAAACTAATGTTGTTGAACAGCCCAGAAACTATTAACTTGCTAGTATTCTAGAGTTCTGTTTGTTGATTGCTATGATACACGAATAAATAAATGCATTCAAATAAATGCATGTAGTTGATATTTTATTTAAATGCAATTTGTTTATTTTTTAAGCAAATGCATGTAATTGATTTTTATTAAATTCAATTGACTTTATAATCGTTTGTAACTGAGGAATATATCAACCTCCTAAGAATGAAAACTAATCTGTGAAATGTAAAGATGTTATTAATTTATTATAAATTTATATAAATTATTTGTTATGAATTTAATTATGTTGTGAATTTATTCATCGTTTATAAAAAATATATCAACTTAAGAATATATCAACCCCCGATTCTTCAATATTAGGAATAAAAAACTATAGTTAAATAAATATGGCAGTAGAATTTTTCGTCATTAGATAATTCAAGAACTGACATTAAATTGAAATTTAATATCTTAAGTTTGTTAGCGACTGTTAAATTCAATTGTCTTTATAATTGTTTGAAACTTAGGAATACATCAACCTCCGAAGAATGAAAACTGATCTGTGAAATGTAAAAATGTTATAAATTTATATAAATTATTTGTTATGAATTTAATTATGCTATAAATTTATTTATCGTCTATATAGAATATATCAATCTCCGATTCTTTAATTGTAAGAATTAAAACCTAATATTTTCGTCGTCATTAGATAATTCAAGAACTGACATGTAATTGAAATTTAATATCTTAAGTTTGTTAACGCCTATTAAAATTAAATGGAATTTTATTAATTTTAATTCGACTATTAAAATTGAATGACCTGCCCTGAAAATCTATGATGAAAACTAATAGTTAAATAAATATTTTCTTTTCCTTAAGCGTTTCTCCCGTGTAGGGACGGGGTCCGCTGTTTTTGAAAGTTGCCTTCATTTGATTTTATCGAGGGCGTCTTTGATTTCAGGACTAGCACACATCAAATCCTGACTTATAACGTCCATCCATCGCAATGTGGGTATTCATATCGGTCTTTTTCCATATACTGTTACGATGATGTTTTTATTTCATGGATGGTGTTCGTGTGCGCTGATAACGTGGCCATACCATTGTAGTCGCTTTTCGCGGAGTTTATCTTTATCGTCATTAGATAATTCAATAACTGACATTAAATTAAAATTTTATATCTTAAGTTTGTTAACGACTATTAAAATTAAGTGCTACTTATATGTTATTACTTTTCGCTATTGTCAGTAAGGAAGCATGCAGCATAAAGACTTTCATTGTTTCCAGACAGATGCCTAAAATTCATTTCATCTATTATATATAATAGTTGTCATTCGTCATCCACCATATATAAGGTTTGTGTATATATGTTGGCGATACATTGATTACATATTTGTCGTGTGGACGCATGGGGAAGATAACTTAGCCTTGATGTCGTATGAACTAAACAAAGCGAGTGAGCTACATTTTACACACGATCGAATCAACCCGTTGCCATATCTGGATACTAAAATCTATAAAGACAAGGATGGTAGAATACAAACACAAATGTTTCGCAAATTCGACAACACAAGGAACTTAATTCATTCGTATAGTTTTATTCCAATTAAGACGAAAAGACTAATGATTAAAAATGAATTCATACGTGTTAGAAAGATATGTTCAACGAACAACTCTTATGAAAATGCAAGCAAACAGTTATTATCAGAATTCAAAGACCTCGGTTACACCAGCAATGCAATAAAGAGACAACCATTTATTGTAAATCGAATTAATCGGAATACATTGCTAAAAGACAAGAAACCGACAGACGTTTGCAATATCGAAAATACCTTTTCAAAGGTTTGAGTATTATCCGGCGTTAATGAATAAAAGATGTGAGAGCAACTTTGGAAAAGATCACAGGAGATAAAGATGGAAACATACGAATGTCATTGTTCTCATTTAAAAGTAACCGAACGCTGCAGCAGATAATATGCAATGCGAATACTTTATCGAATGGTAGCAAGCAATGTGGAAAGAAACGGTGCAAGTGTTGCTAGGAAATGGAAGATACAAAAACATTCAAAAGTAATATGATAGGATTGCACTACAAGACCGATAAAAACAACGATTGCAAATCCAAAGGTAACATACATTTGCTCCTGCAAAATGTGCCCAGCCCAATATGTGGGACAAACTGGCCTGGAAATGCATATTCGGGCACTTAATCGACGGTCAGATATACGTAATAAACGAGCCAACAACGGAGGGACAGTTCATCATTGCATACACAATGAAGCACACGTAATGACGACGGAAATCATAGAATCCGGCATTGAAGATACGGCGAAACGTAAAGAACGTGAACTATATTGGATTGGGCAACTGTGCACTGACATGCAACTGAATAAAGAACATTTTTACAAATTTGTACAAAAATCAGCAACCTTCTTTCAGACCCAGAAACGCATGTAGCAACTATAGTGTCGGCAGCCACTCATATAAATAATGTATAAAAGTGATGCTTTTGTTAAGTTTTGAATTGTAAGGTATTGTAACATTGTTTAGCTGACGAAGACAGAAAAAGTCGAAACGTTTTAAAAATAGTGCTCAGTTGTTTTGATTTTGTCTTTTTAGTGATTTTTGATAACATTGATTTTATATATAAGTATGGCTCTGTGGCAGATCTCATCGAAAACCGATCAAACTCTTCTCCTATATATATTCAATCGTATAATTTACTGGTTTACTGGATATACGTGCATTTAGAGAATACAAACGTTTTGTCCCTACTTGGAGACTTTTCCAATCTGAAAGGCAAACATTTAATTACAATAATGACAGTTCATGTTCATCTTTGTGGTTGAATTAATAATAGAGGATCTTTAAAGTTGTGATCCGAATTACAACCGTAGTCACTCTCCATGTTCAGCTTCACAATTAAAATTTCATCTCTACCGCGATGTTCGGCATCATTTGTTATAAAGTCGTCAACAATGCAGTACTTAATGCAGTCGATCCCATTATGTTTCTTGGGGTGGCGTATAGCTCCATCTGTTATATTGGATGAGCATAAATGTGACCTAACATTCAAGCGCTTCGCAAGACCTAATATAGTTTGCCCCACTAACTGCTTTTTTACAAATGCTGCAAGGACCGACGTAGGTAACTCCCCGTCTTACAGCACGCTTTAGATGATGCTACACGAATCCAGCGCTAATAATGCTCAGCACAACCGTTCCGGTTTCTACTACATTACGCTTTAGATTATGCTACCACGAATCTTGCAAATATGGCAGTAGAATTTTTCGTCATTTGAGCATTTCATTACATTTTAGTTCATTTAGGTTTTATACTTAATGACTTTGAACCAACCGCTGATGTTAAACAGCCCAGAAACTTTTCACTTGCTATAGGTAATTTAAAAAGACGTAGATCAAAAAGACGAGACAGATTTTCGACGTTTCGGCTTTCGCCATTTTCAATCTAGAAAACATATTTTGCACTATTTAGTGTCATTAATATGACCTTTAACAATTCGATACTGTATGCCGTTAGGACCGTGTTCAAGCGAGTGTATTGCAGCTCTGTCGGTTTCCCTTTTTGTCTTTATGTGTGATCGACGTACATTCAAAAGTCTCGCTAAGGTCATTGATGCCTGTCCGACGTATTACTCCTTGCAAGTAATAAGGATTTTGTTAAACAAAACTTATGACCGATAAAAATCGTGTTAAAAAAGAAACATGCAGGAGAAGATAAAAAGAAAAATCAATTCGTTTTTCATTTCAATCTTCATTTCATACTACGGTCCCAGGTCCAGCGGGATCTGAGCCCTCCAGTCCATCCAACACGCCGCTCTCCGACTAAACCACTTGGGGCCTTTCACCCCGGAAGAATCCAATCGAGGCGGACTATTCTCGGTAATCGCGAAATGAGGAGCTTGAGAAATCTTAGTATTTGCTCTGGAGGAGCGTCCTCTGGAAAATAAGACTGATCCCGAGATAGCTCAAGTTCCCTAGAGGCGTACTTGGGTTTTCTCATTCAAAATCAGATGCTGAACCGTTTCAGGGCCCATCTGGCTCTCTTTAGAATACATTTGAGTCTATCCAGGTCAGCTTTTGCTGACCAATTCACCGTAATGGTGAATCCCGGCAATCTTACACGACTTCTAAAGTTAGGGAGTAATTGATTAGTGGAAGATAATATGGAAGATTAATATATATAATATCTTATAATATCTAATAAGATATTATAAGATATATATAAGATATAATAAGATATATCTTATTAATATCTTCCACAATATCTTATCTTCCATAAGATATTATGGAAGATAGAGCTAGTCTCTTCAATTTTTTCTTGGTGGCAGCGGCGCCATGGAAAACGGCCACCTGCGATTTAGTAGTGTTCAAAATATGAGTAGCTGATCTTTTAATCTTAAAAAGAAAGGCTGATGTCAGAAACTACATCTTTACACCTGCGTCCAGAGAACAGGGATGTGGTATCATCAGCGTATACCACTAGATGTTGGTCGCCCTTAATTTTTTTGTAGAGTTCAATAAAGGCAGCAAGATACAAAATTGGAGAAAGTGGAGAGCCTTGGCACATCTGTAATAGGATAGAACTGGCGTACATCAGGGTCATCTTCATGTTAGAACCGCTTGGTGTACAGCAATATCTCTACCCTGTTAACAATTCTCGCAGACAACCCGAGGGACCTGAGAGAAGATATAACAAAAGGAATGGAAATGCGGTCAAATGCAACAGAAAAATCAAGAAAGACAGACACAACAAGCTGATGACTGTTACCTTAACAAAACTGATGCACTTCACCTATTGCTGAATGGACCAAGTGATCTTTTACGTACCCATGAAAACCTGATGGGATTAAATTTTGACTACTTAAATGATCTCGGATTTTACACGCAAGCGCTTTTTCGTAAATGGATATGATGGAGTTGTGAATCGAAATGGGCCGCAGATCTTTAGGACATGACACCGGATTGCGTTTACGTAAAAATATGCGACTAATATTGATGACGGCTACATCGGATGGTGAGGCTAAAAGCATTGTGACAGCCAGTTTTCTTTGATCGGCTGTCAAAAACTGACAGACCGAGTGGATAGTGGCGCGTAGGGTTTAGAGGTGCCCGAAAGTGGCCCCTAAGAGTTTAGGATATCTGGAACAGATAGATCCTTACTCCTGAAGTCATCCCAGGGCGGGATTGTTTGAGGAGTTTGAGTGGCTCCGTAATTATGTAGGGATAGTAACTCCTCCAAAACTTTGTCAAGGCCTGTGCTTTCGATCCAACCCAAGGCTCTATCTTTCCAGCAGACAAACTTCTCTTTCTTGAATATCTCCCAAAAAGAAGACTGAGTAGGTTTAAGGTGAGCAAGGCTTGCCCTATCCCTGCTCAGCTGGAATCTATATCTATAGCTCCAGTATTCATTCGAGAGGGCCTGTCTGGCGAAAACAGAGAGATTAGGAAGGTGGACCATTTTAGCCTGGACCTTGAGTTTTGTTGGAGTGGGATTGTAAATACGACCTCTATAGATAGTCGAGAGTAACTCGGTAGCTTGCGAAGAGAGGTAGTCATTAAATTCGGTCAAACTCTCATTACTAATTCTGGGAAAAAGTTAGATAGATATAAACCCACATTGTATGAGGGGTTTATATACGGAGTAAAGTGGGTGTAGATCTGCTTAGTGATAAATCGAGTAATGTCCTGGGTCAGCCGGATATACCGCGTATTCTGAAGGACTATAACATCTTCATCTCTACCGGATAAAATGCTAAGGGCAGAAGCACCTCCCGAATTCCACTGAAGGATATTCAGTGAGAAAGGCTCGGGATTACTTTAAATTGTGTTGTTAGCTGGAGTGGGATTCCTTCCCTTAGTTGCATATCAAGGCAGAAAAATCGCCCTCTCTGCATCCTGTCACGACAGATGAAGACACTTGCCCACCGACATTATCTTCATTTTCCAACTTGAGGCTCCAGTTATTGGCCATCCTAGTTAGTTTCAAGAATTGTATGCTCTGTGTCGAACCATTTGACTTGAGAAAAGAAACCTCAAGTTAAAAACTCAAGTCAAAGAAACCATTAGATTCTTTGACTTGAGAATTTTTGGCTTTAACTGCTGTTAAAAAATGACTATGAGGCTCATCAGCCTTAGATATTAGATATTTTACTAACTCTATCAGCTTCCTCAAGGACTCTTGATGTTTGGCATCCATTAGGCGCATTAAATCTTCAGATATCGTGCGGTTATTACCGTCGGAACATGACCCCGAGAAAGTGGATGCCTTTGTCTGCGCAATCATATGCCGTTTCTTGTATTCCTTGCAGAAGACGCACTTCCTTGCCCAGGCAGGGTGATCACCACCACAGTTTGAACAGTGGCGTGGTTTATCACATTTATCCGAGAGATTTTCTGGGGAGCCACATACCCCGCAGGAGTGGGGAAGAGAACACCTTGAACCATAGTGATCCCAACTGTGGCAGACGTTACAGTGGAAGTAAGTCATTGAGCCGGTATCTATTAAGATGCAAACCAAATTGTGTCATAGGAAATGATTGCACTTTGAGTGAGCAAGACACTCGGCCACGTCAACCGATGCAAAAATTACTCGCCATTTTAGACGATAATCGAAGTTGCTCAGGAAAACGTTAAAAATGTCGTTTCTCAGTATCGGTTCAGTGAATTTGATACTTATTAGATTCGCTAGTTTAGGTACAGGAGGTTGTTCCCCCTGCTTAATGATTGACCCAGAAGAAGAAGGAAACAAAACACTTACCTTGACCTTTGGATTATCACTTGTCTTGACCTTTGGATTATCATTTACCTTGACCTTTGATTATCAGTTACCTTGAAGTTTGGATTATCACTTACCTTGATCTTTGAATTATCACTTACCTTGATCTTTGGATTATCTTGATTCTTGCCGAAACTGTTTTTTTCCATCGAAAATTCTGGAAAATCGAGCATTGTTTTGCATTCCTTTAAAAGCTCCGACGTTAACATTTATTTTCTTGCAAGTGCTGCATGTTCTAATGTATATGCAACCGTTTTTACAATTATATAAGCCAACTATAGCTCTCTTGATTTTAATTGCGGTTGTATCATAATATTTTGTGGTCTGTATGAGCACTCATGTCGCGCAGCGTTTATCTCCATATAGTCGACATCCTTGTATAGACTTTTTGGATTCAAATTTTAATCTCACTAATAGGTGCTGTAACGTATTATCTAGCAGATAAACCACACAGTTGGTTTATCTGCTAGATTTTTTATATCTTTTATTATTTTTGAAATCTTTGAAAATGTGGGTGATAAGATAAAACTAAATTGAATAGGCTGTCTCGATTGCGCTAGACATTGTTGTCTTGGTTGACGTCGTATGCAATGAATTTGTTTGTAAATAAAATCGTTTTGGTATCCCCGCTATAAAAGGATTTGAATAATTTATGATACATGCTTTTCGAACTGTCGATCGTCAGTGCATGCTCGTCGTATCCTTAGAGCTTCATTATAAATTACCGCTGTTTGATAGTGGGTGAATGAAAACTTTTTTGGTGGATATATGTCGGTTGGGGCTCCGGTTTTTTTAATCTTCCAAAAATTTAGAATCACCAAGCCAGACTATATAAATTATAATATATATTATATTATAATTTATATATTCTATATATATAGTATTTCAATTTAAAACAAACCAGACAACAGCAAAATATATTCGACAATATTTAGAACAAATGTTTCGGCTAACGCCTTCCTCAGTATTCAATGGTGCTCAACAAAAAATTACACTAATACTAGCTGGTTGCGGAAGAAAGCAATAGATTTTTACTTGCTATGATGTCTTATTGGTGCAAACGAATGTTCATTTTTATTCAATGACTTATCGATCATTAGTTGCCTAATCCAATATGTTTTTTGATATGTCCTTCATTTAGTATTGTCGATTCGACCATCAATTATTGCTGTAAGCATTCGATGCAGAGGAGTTTCGATAAGGTGGGATGCTGCTCCATCCGTTCTGCTGACCCCAGCCCGTAATTAGACACAATCTGACCACAGACCGTAGTTAGACACAATGACTAACGTATATATACCGACAGTAGGACAGCGAAAGGGTTTCGGTAATTTCTGTCAGCAATTTTTCAAGCCATCCATTATATAATATCGTATACGTTGGAGTCATTGGTGTCCCCATGGCTGTCCCAGATTTCTGTACGTATTTCTGGCCAAAGAATTCAATTATATTTTCTTACAATACTATCCGTATAGTATTGTAATTGTATAGTCAATTATAAATTGTTGCTTCCCTGTTGATCCGTTGGGGCATTGGTATACAATAATTGTACATCCGCCGTTACTAAAATCGCATTTGATAACCAGCTAGAATGATTTTCTTCAAAGTGTCGTAGAAATCCCAAAGTGATGTTTATGTGTGCCGGAAAATAGGTGAGTGAAGGTGCAACATGTAGAAAATGCCATAATTTGCTTAAGCATTCCGTAATTTATCCGCATTAATTACATCAATGATACGCGTTGAAACATACCTATTTAAAAGATCGTTGATGAACAAATCATGCATCATTTTATATGTTTCGCTTTCTAATTGCTTTCTGGCCTCTTCCTCCTATTATCTTCGTGACCTTACAACTGCATCTCGGTCCTTTATCCTCACGCTTGATTATTATATCTTTGCGTTTTATCAGATTTTTTATTGCTCTCATTGTTTTAATTAGTCGGCTCAGTTTAATGCGTGTAGAGACTTACGGATATAAATTTCTCATATATATAATATTATATGATTGAATAATCGTATAATTTATATATAAATATATAAATATATTTATATATATAATTTATATATATCGAAGTCCAGTTTTTTAGCAGCTCATATGGATTAAAATCAATCGTAGCCAGTTATAAATATATATAATAAAATAATAGGATACTGGTAAGCAAAAAATAATAATGACGTTTTGCCCGAAGGCTTTTTCAATCTAAAAATAAGAGAACAATTACAAAAGTAAGCAAAAAATCAAAAGTCTAGGTTATGTCTCTCCAAATATTAACATGATCTTCATTTAGACCGTATGGCGAATCTCTCGCGATTTCTCCACAAATTCTCATTTCCATTTTTTCCTTTCTATATCATCTACAATGTTGTCGGCTACAACCGTAAATTCAAATAAACATTGTTCCTTTGTTAACAAATGTTTGACTGCGCAGTCGGTTGGTCGTTTTGCTTTTAAGTCGGCGCGCCGATTATTGTTTCTTAAATTTAACGAGCGTTTGCTTTCACCTACGTATTGCAATCGACATGTTTTACACGTTGCAACATATATGATATGTATACTGCAACAGCTTGGTGTACTGTTTAACTTGTACTTTTTATTTTTGTATGTACTTTCATACATATCTACAATTGGAACACTTTCACATGTTTTACAACGTGGTTTTTTACAAGGTTGACAGGTATTCTTACGACTCACATGGTTAGATGTAGATAGATGAGACTTGACCAGCATTATTCCTTCCGATGATTCAGATTAAGGGTAGTTCTGTTTTTCGAGCTTTAAACACTGTTTAAGCGTGTGTTAAGATGCCTATAGATGATTATAGAAGTCACGGTACTGATGAGCTCCGTTGGAGCGAAACGCGTATACCGTTGTGAAGTTTGTCGTCACACATGGGATGACTAAGCATACGTAGCGACTTTGAATATTGCGAGAATAATTCGGTTATATTTCTTAATCTGATGAGGATATATAGAATGCTGCCTGGTGTTTATGCCTCTTCATGAGGAAAACATAGTGATATATTTATGAGTACACCAGTGAGTGTCCCAGGGCAGTTGTAACAACAAATTATATTTTATATATTTGCACACTTTTAAGTGTCCCTGTTAAACAGCATTTCTATAAAAAAGAATTTAGTGCCTGATGCATGGTTAAACTGTAATAGTCACTACCATGCACAGAGCTTATGCTAAATTCCCTCCGATGATTCAGATTAAAAGTAGTTCTGTTTCTCGAGCTTTAAACACTGTTTAAGCGTGTGTTAAGGTGTCTATGGATGATTATTAAAGTCACAGTACTGATGAGCTCCGTTAGAGCGAAACGCGTATACCGTTGTGAAGTTTGTCGTCACACATAAGATGACTGGGCATACGTAGCGACTTTGAATATTGCGAGAATAATTCGGTTATATTTCTTGATCTGATGAGGATATATAGAATGCTGCCTGTGTTTATGCCTCTTCATGAGGAAAACATATATATATATATATATATATATATATATATATATATATATATATATATATATATATATATATATATATATACGAATAGTTGCTAGGTCACACGAGGTGACTTTCGCATTGAAAACCAGCTACAGAATCTTTCCTTCATGATATCCAATTCCATGCACCCTGACTACTAACGGCGCCATTGCCACAACCGTTTTCGTTTCGCCCGCTTTTTGCCACATGTTGGTAGCCCCGGGCTCGTCAGAAGGCTGACTACCAATTCTTCGCCCTTTGAAATTTGACTCATCCGAGATTCGAGCTGTCGCTCTCCGTACTTGGCTTGCGCTCTTGACTGTGCTAGGCTACGAATCTAGAATTACCAGATTTCACACAGTATATGAAACCTTCCATCATGATATCTAGAAACTGCATTGTCCGAGATGCTTCTCTGGCATGCTTATTATAGATTTTATCGTATGAGATCATGAAGATCGATTGGAATCGGGACTGGTGATCCTTTGATGGATTCTTATTTATGTAACGAATAGTTGCTAGGTCACACGAGGTGACTTTCGCATTGAAAACCAGCTACAAAATCTTTCCTTCATGATATCCAATTCCATGCACCCTGACTACTAACGGCGCCATTGCCACAACCGTTTTCGTTTCGCCCGCTTTTTGCCACATGTTATATATATATATATATATATATATATATATATATATATATATATATATATATATATATATATATATATATATATATATATATATATATAGTTTAGATTATTTATTCAAACCAGCTCCGGGATCCTTTGACGGATACTTGTATATATTAATACTCGGATTTTAAGTCAAACCCGTAACACAAAGATTTGTGTTTCCGGTTTGACTTAAAATCCGAGTATATATATATATATATATATATATATATATATATATATATATATATATATATATATATATCCTCATGAAGAGGCATAAACACTAGTGCCTTATATAAAGAATATTAGAAGGTCCACACACGCAACAAGCCAGTAAAAACGCTTCTGCACCTGTGCTTCGTATATCATCGTGAGGAATTGCTGGTGTCTTTATAGTTATCACAAAAGCAGTCGAAACGTGCCCTAACCACTTCATCCGACTGACGATGACTGCTGGGTGGTTAGGATCGTCTCGGAGTGATACATTAGACTGATGGAGCTGATGATCGAAGTCCAGTTAGCAGCAAATTTGGATTAAAAATCAATCGTAGCCAGCTTTGGCTCCTGGACCACAGTTTCAAGCGATTTTTCGCAATAACAATTTATAAAATGACGCATTCATTCAGGAATCCTGTGAGAAATTCAGTGTCCTCGTAATCAACGGATACGCATTTGTGCCTTATATAAAGAATATTAGAAGGTCCACACACGCAACAAGCCAGTAAAAACGCTTCTGCACCTGTGCTTCGTATATCATCGTGAGGAATTGCTGGTGTCTTTATAGTTATCACAAAAGCAGTCGAAACGTACCCTAACCACTTCATCCGACTTACGATGACTGCTGGGTGGTTAGGATCGTCTCGGAGTGATACATTATACTGATGGAGCTGATGATCGAAGTCCAGTTATTTAGCAGCAAATTTAGATTAAAAATCAATCGTAGCCAGCTTTGGCTCCTGGACCACAGTTTCAAGCGATTTTTCGCAATAACAATATATATAACTGGCTACGATTGATTTTAAATCCATATGATCTGCTAAAAAACTGGACTTCGATATATATAAATTATATATATAAATATATTTATATATTTATATATAAATTATACGATTATTCAATCATATAATTTACGGGATATACGTAAATTATTTGGAAACTATTAACTTGCTAGTATTCTAGAGTTCTGCTTGTTGATTGTTATGGTACACGGATAGATAAATGCATTCAAAAAAATGTATTCAAATAAATGTATGTAGTTGATATTTTATTTAAATGCAATTTGTTTATTTTTTAAGCAAATGCATGTAATTGATTTTTATTAAATTCAATTGACTTTATAATCGTTTGTAACTGAGGAATATATCAACCTCCTAAGAATGAAAACTAATCTGTGAAATGTAAAGATGTTATTAATTTATTATAAATTTATATAAATTATTTGTTATGAATTTAATTATGTTGTGAATTTATTCATCGTTTATAAAAAATATATCAACTTAAGAATATATCAACCCCCGATTCTTCAATATTAGGAATAAAAAACTATAGTTAAATAAATATGGCAGTAGAATTTTTCGTCATTAGATAATTCAAGAACTGACATTAAATTGAAATTTAATATCTTAAGTTTGTTAGCGACTGTTAAATTCAATTGTCTTTATAATTGTTTGAAACTTAGGAATACATCAACCTCCGAAGAATGAAAACTGATCTGTGAAATGTAAAAATGTTATAAATTTATATAAATTATTTGTTATGAATTTAATTATGCTATAAATTTATTTATCGTCTATATAGAATATATCAATCTCCGATTCTTTAATTGTAAGAATTAAAACCTAATATTTTCGTCGTCATTAGATAATTCAAGAACTGACATGTAATTGAAATTTAATATCTTAAGTTTGTTAACGCCTATTAAAATTAAATGGAATTTTATTAATTTTAATTCGACTATTAAAATTGAATGACCTGCCCTGAAAATCTATGATGAAAACTAATAGTTAAATAAATATTTTCTTTTCCTTAAGCGTTTCTCCCGTGTAGGGACGGGGTCCGCTGCTTTTGAAAGTTGCCTTCATTTGATTTTATCGAGGGCGTCTTTGATTTCAGGACTAGCACACATCAAATCCTGACTTATAACGTCCATCCATCGCAATGTGGGTATTCATATCGGTCTTTTTCCATATACTGTTACGATGATGTTTTTATTTCATGGATGGTGTTCGTGTGCGCTGATAACGTGGCCATACCATTGTAGTCGCTTTTCGCGGAGTTTATCTTTATCGTCATTAGATAATTCAAAAACTGACATTAAATTAAAATTTTATATCTTAAGTTTGTTAACGACTATTAAAATTAAGTGCTACTTATATGTTATTACTTTTCGCTATTGTCAGTACGGATGCATGCAGCATACAGACTTTCATTGTTTCCAGATAGATTCCTAAAATACATTTCATCTATTTGTACAAACTTGAATTATTGAACCAACATCGATATTGTGCTATGTATGCTATAAGGATAAGCAAATCTCAGATTGAGATAGTAAATCCGATTATTGCTTAGATCTCTAAAACGTACAAAGCATAATTAATCAAAATAGTGTGTCACTAAATGAGAACGTAGCATTTAATGTATTTGGTTCATTTTATGCTTTATAAAGACGGCAATTTCTTATGGAGTATTTTAATTTAATTGTTACTCTAATTTCGAAATTTATATTTAAACAACATTATAAATAATTAATACTAAATTCAATGAATGCGTAAAATTTAACTCTGTGATTCATATAATGGTTATATTTTTGCTTTGTATAATTTACTGTTTTCCGTATAGTTTAAATATCAAAATTCAAATTTATGTATGTAAACTTTGTAAATTTGATCGTATTTTCTTTTATTGTGAAATTCGCTTTGATGATATCTTTTTCAGGCTTCTCTGCTTGTTTTCTATATATTAGACATAATACTCAGAGTCAACTAATGTGAATTGAACTATGTCGCTCCAGTTATTTAAACTATAATTTGTTTTGGTTAATACCGTTTTCATTTGAATTTTGGTTCGTCAAGGACCGTTATTTTATGATCCATACTTAATCCAATCATAATGTATGGGATATTGTATGAATTTGCTCGGTTTACATGCCTGAATCATATTATGATTGATTCTCGTTTCTTATAGCTTGTGCTGAATGGGCGAAACTTCAAATTTTGATGATGCCTTTGTTTTGAAAACGGGTTAGAATAATGTGTATTCCATTCACCTTAGCAGAATATCGCTCTAATCTATACATGGTGACTTTACAAATGACAGTTCTGTATATTTTTGACTTGCGATTGTCTAACAATTTATGTAGGTGAAACAAGTAATCTATAGCAACTTTATCCAAACCGAGCTAATCATCTTAGATACATAACTGAATGCGCTATCATTTGTGGCCAGGCACTACCAAAATACGTGAAAACTATTTTTCAGACTAGCAATACTGTCAATTCAAAGGGTCTTGGAACTTATTTCACCCAATACAACATCAGAAAATTCAAATGCAACTAAAATTTTATAATTCGGTCCTTCCATTACTAGATTTATTTCCGATTTTGTCGTATCGATAGATGTCAGCATGGCGTAGTTTTTCAGAGAAAATTAAGGCGTAGCCAGCTCGAGTTCTCTGGTCATATAATTTCAATTTTTGAATATCCAGATCGGTAAACATACGCTTTATATTGCATGCTTAGATATTATCTTGAGTGTATCTGATTTTGCAGGGTTCAAAGATAATGTAGTAACTACACAATGGATCGCCATACACTCTTACTGTGCGCAAAGATAATAAAATTTGACATTAAGTCGATTTATGAGCAAAACGAAATGTTGAAAACGATTAAAAATAAATTTAATTAAAAATCGTTTCATATAATAAATTATTTCTCTTTAATAAAGTTTCTTGTTGTGAATATAATTTACAAATACAATTTCTCTTGAACTTTCTAGTCTCATGTTGCGAATATAATTTACAATTTCTTTTGAACTTTAAAAACAATTATTAAGACTTTTACAAATACAATTTATCGTAACTATCAAGTAAATAATGAGACATCTATTCTCCACACGCTTGATTTCAAAAAGTACTTACATGTTGCAAAGAAACAAATGCTGCGTTATAAAGTTTAGATCAACTGTGGATATAAAATTGTTTGAAAGATCTCTAAACCACGAATATCGTTGTTTTTAAATCATTGTATAAATATAAAAAATTATTCTTACATAAAATTAAGTTAAAACAATTTATAGAAAGACACAATGATGCTCATTAATAGATGAACATTTAAAAATTTGTTCTTTGTCAAAACTTGCCTGCAATTCGCATATGAAATCGTAAGAGATTTAATTAAGAATTCACTTACAATAGCTGTAAATTGGAATTATAAAATTCTTCAAAATAGTTGTCAACGAATGTAATTTTATTAGACGACAGAATTCTAAAATCATTATGATTATAAAACAGGATGGTTTTTAGTACTTACAAATTTTTAAGCTGCGAACAGTACTTAAACACATTGCGTGGTAAAGCTGTAATCCCTCCTGAGCTGATATTACTAGTAAGATGAAAATTGATTTTGATTTACATAAATTTCTTACTTACAGAGTCCTTAAAAGTAAGTTACCGAAGCAGAATTTATCTGGTTGAAAGTCAACTTCCGTTTTATGCAGAGTTCTATTATAAAAATACAACTTGAAATTAAGACTTTGATATATGCATGGCAATATGATATAATATGTCATTTACCTTTATGCATTATTCATACATCATGCATGTATAGGTTTGCATACCTATACTTTAAACTCATGTGAAGGTTTACAAACATTTAAAGGTTTATCTTAGTTTAGACTAAGTTAAGTCTAAACTAAGATAAGTCTAAACTAAGTATATCTTAGTTAGACTCAGTTAGCTGATTTGATTAGACAAACGTACATGCAACTTACCGTTTCATGTACATAATATGAAAGAAAACACAATAAATCGAAGCACAAATAAGTTAATAAAGTCATTATATTCTTCATCAAACGGCGTCTTTTAATCTAATGGAGGAGGGATCTGGCTCCACCATCAAACACCAACGCGATGCTTTCTGAGTGATCCACTCAGGATCTGCCACAAATCTGAGAACCCAATCGCCACGCACGATAGTAGGTAGTCTCGACATGATGAGCTTAAGAAATCTTGGTCTTTGCTCTGTTCTCTAGAAAATAAGATTAATCCCGAGATTGCCCAGGTGCACCAAAGGTGCGCCAGGGCATTCCCTAATAGGGACATATGCTAGTACCGTTTTAGAGCTCACCTAGCTCTCTTCAGGACACCTTTGAATCTATTCAAGTCTGATTTAGCAGACCATTTAACCGTAATGATTGAATTTCATCTGTATATCATCGAGTAAGATAACTCAGGTACTTACTCGATGTGTAAAAACTGGGAGTGGTTGTTTATTCAAAATGGAAGAGAGTAATGTGAGTGCTAGTCTCTTTAATTTGCTCTTTGTCACCGGAGCGCCATTTAAGACCACCTACGATTTGGAGGAGTTTAGAAGAAAATTGGATGGGGTTAGTTGGTCTTTTAATTTTAAAAAGATGCGGTTGATGTCAGAGACTACATATTTGCACCTGTGTCCATTATACAGGGCTGTAGTATCATCAGCGTATGCCACTAAGTGTTGATTGATTAAAAGGTTTAAATAGAACAATGGAGGTAGCAAGACATTAGATTGGATAATGTAGGGAACATCGGGCACACCTGAAATTGAGTAGAACTGAGGTGCATCAGGGCCGTTTTAATAAAAGAAGACAACTTGAGGGACCTGAGAGAAAAGATAACAAAAGGAAGGGAGATGCGATCAAAAGCAGCAGAAAAGTCAAAAACAGCTACAGCAAACTGATGATTGTTGTTTTGGCAAAACCGATGCACTTCACCTGGTAGGATTAAATTTCACCTACATAAAAAGTCGCTGATTTTACCCGCAAGCGCTTTTTTGTAAATGAATATGAGGAAGTTTTGAATCGAAATAAGCTGCATGTGATTGAACATGCAGCTTGACATGTGATCGAACATGTGATTGATTTTGTTCTTTGCTAAAAATATGGATCGGCTGATGTAAATGACGGCAATATCAAATGGGGTGGATGAAGCATTGTAATGGCGATCTCTTTTCTATGACTATCTGTCGAAAGCTGGCAGACACGAGTTGAAAGTGGCATTTGGGTTCTGGAGGTTTCTGGTAGTTGCCCACAAGAGTTTAGGATATCTATGACAGTAAATTCCTGCTCCTGAAGTCACTTCAAGAAGGGATTGGTGGGGGAGATTGAGTGCCTCTTTAATTGTGTATGGATAGTGACTGCTCCAAAATCTATCAAGGCCTACCGTTTCACGGTGAATGCTAGTCATCAAATCCACCGTTGAACAATTGCAAAACTATACAGCTGATCCGCATATGTTATGTGTAAGCGTAAACATATGTGAACACATGTTTAAGCATATGTGAACACATGTGTAAGCACATGTAAGCACATGTGAACACGTGTGTAAGCGTACACATATGTCATATGTAAGCGTAAACGCTACGTACAAATGCAAAAACATTCATTTACAGAAAGACAGTCAATTTTTTCAGCCAGAATTCATAACGTTGATAAAAAATGATCTCGATTTATAATATCTACAAAATTCTTAAATTAATAGTGCTCTTTAAGTAAAAGCTCGGACATTCTACAAATGTAAATAAACTAAGAAAATATTGTCTAATTCATATTCCAATTCACAATTGAACATTTATCCGAAAAACCATTTGAAGGGTTACGAATTAGGGTGCAGGATCGATAAATCTCATAACATGTTACTAAATAAAGAAAAATAAATATTTTAGCATCTAAAATGTGTTAAAATATGTTTTTTAGCATTTAAAAATAAGTTATAAATTAAAACGGAGTAAATACTCACATTTTATGCAAGTGTCCTTTATTAGCGAGGTCAATGTAGTCTTTAATCAAACTGCATTCGACGATTTCGCTATTCAAAAAAGTCAAATTATGAAATAGATGCAGAAAAGCTCAACATTTGGGCCCTGCGGAAATTATTGAAATGTTAAAAAACTATAAATATTAAACTATTGAACTTATTCTAATGCTTAAAATGCATTTGACAGTTCAATCAAACATAAAAATATTTTAAAATATTTCAAACTAAACGGTTTACTTACAGACTTTTAAGATACGGCACAAAGCCAAATATTTCACTGTGAACACTTGTGATATTTCGTAAATGTCTATTTGCGGGAAAAGAAAAATGGAAGTCATCTTAGCACATATATTTTTAATTGAAAGTTTAAATATTTTAATAATTTTAAACTTATTTAAATTATTATTAATAATAATAAATAAACCAGCAACTTACAATTTTTGAAGTTTGTTCAAGAACCCGAAGTATGGAATTCTGTTGGATGTAATTATTCCATTTTTAATAGATCTAAAATAAAAAAATATTAGCATAAAATATAAAAATTTCTGAAATAAAGAAATTCAAGAGATCACATATAATCGAATTACATTTTATGAAATGTGAAAGATATAGCAATTTTCTATTCGATAATAGATATTAAATACAAAAGTTATTAAACAGGAATATTCACTGTTTATATTGCTGTTCAATAGCTAATAATAATCAGATAAATAATCGAATTAATAATAATCAGATAAATAAACAGATTAATAATCAGGTTAAATTCTTTCAAAACTATTTCAATTTTGTTATTATTTAAAATTGTATTGATTATTTATTAATTTGTCAATAAAATTCGATAGGTAAATTAAAATAGTGATTAATCAATATATTTTAAAAAATAAAAAATAAAAAGATTAATTATTTTATTTTATGAAAATTATCTACGATTTTTGTACACTGATAATATCAGTACATTTATTGAAAATATATTTATAAAACATATTAAATAATAATTAGACGCATATTAATAAAAAACATAAATTACTAATTCAATTTAGCTATAACTAGATTCATATCAACAAATCGAAATTAAGTTATTTACATTGCTAACTTTTAAATTGAGTATTTAAAACATTTAAATATTATATCTTTTAAATATTGAAACATTTTAAATGATTTTTTTTATCTTATAAACTATCATTAAACCAAAAGTTTTAAAGAGTTTATAACATACAACTAAAAAATATATTTAATTAAATTCTTAGCATTAAGACAATGAGCAATATATTAAATGTGATGTACATTTCAGAATTTAAATTATCTAATTACTTAACCTTTATAACTTATTTTACTATTCAATTTAGATATGATTCGCGCAACTAAATTAAAATTAAATTATTTGAATTTTAAAATATTATGTAATACTTTTAAATTGCTTAAATATCAAATTATTTAAATACTAAATAATTTAATATTTAAATTAATATTTAATGTTAATAACTTTGACTATATCATACAACTTTTGTAGTAGAAATTAATTTGATTTCTGCAAAACATTAAATTGTTACGGTTATAAAGCATCTATAAATTTGCTTAAAATAAACTCAGCATTTTCAGATACCTAAAGGATATTATACCAGCTTAACAATAAAAAATGTTATAAATATCATAATTATAGAAACAAATAATATTTAATATTATCTAATATTAATATTATTAATTAGTGAATAATAATTAATTAGGATCTTAATCTCGATTACGTGACTAGCCACTACTTGCTACTTATTTAAAGAAATGAACATGTTGTCATTTATATTGCGTTATATTAATCAAAATTTAATAAAAAATAAATGCTAGATTATTTATGTCGTTTGCAGGATTAAAATTTATACTATTTCAAGGATCAATCAATTTTTTAAAGGATCAATTAAAATAAAAGGCCGGAATCATTACTTTTAGTAAGTATCGATTGTATAGAACTAAAAAAGATGTTAAGCGGAAAATCACTTTGAAATATTTTAATTGTTCTGCAAATAACATCAAACATTGATTTACATACAGCCATCTTATTCGATTAATAGAATTGAATATTGCATAGCTATCAAATGTATCTTCAAATTGTTCTATTACTCTAAAACAGATTTCATTCATAAAATGATAAAATTAAAAAATACATCTATTTATTAAAAACAAAATTGACAATATATATTATTCATAAAATTAAATATTTAAAGCTTTACGTCAAAAATATTATATCATTCATTGATCACACATAACTTTCGCAATGTAATTATGTTTTAATTACAAAGCAAATGATTTATTGATTGTTTTAATTTACGTAATGTTTGTGCATGTATGAAATAAAATTAAATAGTACCGTAGCATCCGTAATAATCACTGAATAATCACTGAAATGTCATATTTTTTAAATCCACAAAGAATATAATCATCGTTGCTATAATAAAAATCAGATTTTTTGAATGATTCTTAATTCGTTATTGTTTCCAATTATATATATTTTTAAAGACGAAAGTAAAATCATTAACTATACGATTGAACAGAATTTTTGTGTCATACAGAAACTGAAATATCTGAATAATAAAATACTCGTTTTTTCTTTTGGTGATATTTTACATATATATATCAATACATATATTATCTATACATCAGTAGATATCGATATTATAATATATATATATATATATATATATATATATATATATATATATATATATATATATATATATATATATAATATTCCATATGTAAATAAGCAGCAGAAGAACAATAAAATAAAATATTTATTACGTTTCGGCTTGCGCCTTGATCACCATTCGGCTTGCGCCTTGTG